>JZLH01S0336433.1:58994-70543 GCA_001188425.1 Eucidaris tribuloides
GAAAAGATACTCCTTCAAAGCCCAGGTTTAGTTTGGGGGATTTTTTTTATTTGAAAGCTTTATGCCCAAAGGTCACATCACACCAATAACAGATTCTGAATATGACTTTCATGTTTTTTTTTTGATTAATGAAAAATCTCGGGGGGGGGGGGTAACCCCGAGATTTTAAACTATATTTTACATTATAGAATCCAAAGGGTTAATAAGGTGTTAAGGTTATCTGTTATACCCAGTGGCGTACCGTGGGTCAACTCATTGAGGGGGCACCCAGCCGCCCCTCCGAAATTGTATTTTCAGATAGTGGATGCTGAAGCGTACGGTATAGGGGTACTGAGTATTGGGTTTTGTTTGGCAATGTAACCATTGTAGTAATTTGTGATAAAATTGTCCGTTTTCGTTTTATTTTAACAGAAATATATTTTGCATGTATGTCATAATTTGTTAAAAGGGAATTCCGCGAGCGGTTTTGAAAACATGAAAATCCAAGGAGAAAAAACACGTTTTGCGGAGCTAGTATTCTTCATATACTACAATGTGAGCGCAAACTGAATTATGCAGTGGGACACCGTGGGTCAACTCCTCCTCCTATACGATACTGCACTGAAATTTTCTACAGGAATATGTTTCCATATATTGTTACAAGTGGTTGAACGGCAATTCCGCAAGCGAGCGTAGCGAGCGAGCGGTTGGGAAAAAACGAATCTCTAATAGAAAAAGCACGTTTTATGGTGTATTCTTTTAAAATAATTCGAAATAATTTATGGACACAAATGGAATGATATATAAACCCTCTATCCGATTTTAAACTTAATTTTACAGGACTACGGAATGCCGCATAAGCAAAAGGTGTGCCACGTGGGTAATAGAATCATCAAGGAGGAATGTCTACAACAAACTGTTTGATTTTGATGAGGGCATGTTATAGTGCCTACATATTGCTGGTTCGAAGTAAATTAGGGAGGCGGTCCTACGGATTTGATTTTTTTTGGGCCGGCCGATTGGGGGGGGGGCACGTGCCCCCCGTGCCCCCGTAGTTACGTCACTGGTTATACCTCATCAGAAAGAGCTGAGTCTGCTCTTCCTGCATGATACGTTTTCTGAATTTTTCAAGTTGTCAAAATTATGGGGAGGGACAAAACAATATGCTTGCCCCTCACCCCCTTCCTGAATATTTTCTTTGATGGGGGGAATGCACCTCCCCACCCGAGGATAGACGCACTGGTTGCTGGTGTTTCAAGTGGATCGTCTTTCATGAAAGGCCGGTTGTCTCTTTTCCACGCCTAAAATTTAATATTATGCAAATAGAAAAAATGTTATTTAACTCTTTACACGCTGAATTCATTTTGAGGGGATAAATATAATGACAATTGTTCTTTTCACATTTTCTTTGAGTTTCGCTTTCCTTTTTGTGGTATTGAAAATAATAATTTTTCTATAGGTGTTACTAAAGCAATCTAGCTATTTTTTCAGTGTTTCTTGTGCAAAAGTGAAGAAAACACATAATTATTGCGATTGTTCAATTTAATTGTACAAATGTGCAAAATTGACTCTTGAGCGCGCACAGGGTTAAGAACCTTCAGCAAAGTGTAGGAGCTATATAGAAACGCAGTTTAGTGGGATTGTAGCAAATGTTTGACTTCGATTTGATTTTTCGTCTCTAGTGACAAAAACTCTACTAGCCAGTATACTAGTCTTTTTCTAGACAGTACGTGTTCTTGGTACTTGCATGGTAATGTTCCTCCAAAATACTCCAGGGGGAATTTATACTGGAGACGGCGGAGGGTTTACTTTTAAGAAGTAGAGAAAAAGTTTAGAACATCTATCTTGTATGTCTCTTTTACCGCCATAGTGACATAGGTTTGTACACGTACTTTGACATTGCATCCCTTCAGTGCCTGACAAATGCCAGCACAACCATCTGGTAATGCACAAGTACTGTAATCAGCCAGATATACGTGTACCTAAGTGAGATTTGAAACAGTGTGCCTAGAACGCCTACACAACTATTTTTTGCACATTTTTCAAAATCTAAGTAAAGTCTGATCTTCAGATTTCACAAGCAAGTCCTTTTTAAATAGCCTAAGGGCATGAATAATGTTTTGCTGTGTTATGGAGAGGGTTGCATGGGAGATTCCGTACCTTTAAACCACGCTATTCAACAAGAATCGTAATCCGCCCCATAACGGTGTTATTTACTTTGGTACACAAGTGTGTAAGATTTAACGGACTTCGAACAGCGAACGTCAGAGATTGTCTTCTTATCAAAACACCAAACAAAAATAATGACGATTAGTTATTGCAGTTGATAGTTATGTATCAACGCAAAGTGCAATATATTGATTTCTCCCCGGTTCATATCCGCCATATGATCACAGACATATCTTTGATTCAGTACCGGATTTATGACCGTATACTGACAAAATATGCCAAAGCTTCCCAAACTGAAAATTGCCGGTGTCTTTATAGGGCTTCTTCTGCTAGCCCAAGTGTGTTACGTGATGAGGAATTTCTGGTACGGAACACCATTAGATCGTACACATCAAGATGTCAAGAAGAAATCGGAAGTTCTTATCACTTCCGGGTCAGGTGAGGAGTCTGTTTTCTCAGTGTACATTTATGAATTTTGTGTCATGTGTCGTGAATTTTTGTGATATATACAGGTTGGTTTGGCCCCCATGTACTTGTGATATACTTGTAACAGTTGTTTTAACTCATAATTTATGATTTAAAACAGCACCCAAAGAAACAAAACTTATGTTCTAGAGTAAGTTTGAAACAATTCTGTCATCAGAGTAATCTGTATTTTGTTCGAAATGGTGTGGGTCTTGTATTGTACATTTTACTGGCGACCAAGTTAAATGTATTTTAGTACTGTGGTATACTGTGACATCGCTTGGGGCAAGAATTAATTACACAGTAATGTTTGTTTGCACTTGAACATTATGGAATGTTTACTGCAACTTAAACATACACAGTTGTCTTAAAGATAATTTGTGATAGTTACATGCTATTACAATAATATGAATAAGAATATTCTACTAAGACATATAGCAGTATTCACCTATCTGTAACCAAATTTACAAATATATATTTTATAGATAGATGAATAGATATAGATAGATAGATAGATAGATAGATAGATATATAGATAGATAGATAGATAGATAGATAGATAGATAAATAGATAAATAGATAGATAAATAGATGGGTAGTTAGATAAATAGATGGATGGATGGATAGAAAGATAGATAGATGGATAGTGAGATAGATAGATAGATAGATAGATAGATAGATAGATGGATAGATAGATGGATAGATAGACAGTTGTGTGGATAGATGGATAGATAGAGATAGATAGAAAGATAATAGGTTACTTACAAAAGAAATAATTTTCCGCAAAAAATAGGATATTAAAGGACATTGCTTTGATTGGGAGAAGTCAAAAAGCCGTCTTGAACCCCCCCCCCAAAAAAAAGGTTGAAACATATCCCAATGTATACACCAGCTGGAGTGTATCTCCTGGCTGGAAGGATTTGTCTAACACTTGTTTATTTGTGGAGAAATAAGCATAATAATGCTGGACCTCTGGTGCCCTGATAGAAATTTATCCCATAGAAACCTACACAACAAATTCGCTTGTCATAACGAATACTGACGGTAATGGCTTAAAGGTAAATGACATGATTGGGGGTAGTCCTCAACTTGGGGGTGAAACTATTCTAGAATCAAGTAAACTATGCAAGGATTCTACTGTAAAAATTCTGTAGTCATAGTTTACTCATTTTGAAAGTACTTCCATCAGTGCCTATAGTGACAGACAAATCTTTTGTTCAGCTTTCTGTGGGATTTGATTCTCGCGAGCTTCGAGAGAAACAAATTGCAGGTATGTTCACGCTTGATTCTCCATAAACAAACTCAAGACATAAAGACAAATCCGTCCAGCCAGGAGATCCACTTCAGCCGGTGTATCTTTGGTATATATTTCTACCAGTTTTGTTCTAAAGGCATTTTTTTAAATAATTTATCCCAGTCATCAATTATATCACTTCATGATTTGTACGTATTGTGTGACCTAATTCAGGGTCACACACCCTGGTCATCGTTATGAAACCAGACAAAAGATTTATAAAGATCTCGGATTCTGGATTGTAAAAACAAATGTAGGAAGACAAAGTATCTCACATTCTATAAATTGGAATTTGCTGGAGAATGATATTAGAAATAGTAACAACGGTTTAAATGTTTTATACGAGAACTCTCTGGTCTGTATTCTTTACCATTTTAGTGTGATACACTTTCAACCATTATGCTATCGAATGAACACCTTTTGCGTTTACTTTGCTTTTGATGTTAATTTTCTGCCTAATGCATTTTATGGGGGGGGGGGTCGTATTTTCCGTAAATACGTTGGTCCCTTAACGTTTGTGTTTTTTCCTTTTTTGTATATATGTATATATGTATATATGTTTCCAATTAATGTGTATATTGTATATATATATTTTGTTTCGTTTTAATTATGTGTGTGTTGTATGTCCTTTGTAATTTTACGGACTTGCTGAAAAACAGCTTTCCTGGCTGATAGCAAGTTTTTTAACCGTGATTAAATAAACAAACAAACAAACAAACAAACTTCAAGAAACACTTTTCGGTGAAAATTAAAACTAAAACTTCTTGAAAATTATAAATGGTATGATTAATGTCTGAACAACATAATTAACTGATGTATATAGTGTAAATATGTTCATTTTTCAAATAATATGTTTTATGGGACTAACCTCGATTAGCATTATCATGCTATCTTTAATTTTCATGGTATCAAACAGCTTTGTTTCTATATGTTTGCTTTCTGTAAATGTCTCTATATTTGTGTAAAAATGTTGTAATTTATGTATTTATTATACGTATAATGTTAATTGCAGTTTGATAATAAATTCATTCAATCATTTCACTGCCCTTTAAAACGTAGTAAACACTTGCCCGTGAACTTTAGACAGCACAAGCCTTGAACATTATTCTTGATTCTAGAGTAGATTTATGTCAAGTAAGGACTCCTCCCAATTCTGCCATCTCCATTTAACATTAGCACACCAGCTAATCATAATGGTAGCAATAGAATAAAATTTTGAGCCCAATTGCACGAAATATTACATATTTTATTTTCACTTTTTCGTGGCGGTGTTTTTCCCTCAAATAGTAAAGTCTCCAAACTCGACGGTGGATCTGGCGCTCTTTGGAACGAAGCTCTTTATAATTATTGTATATAAAAAACACAGAAGTACAGTTGTCTTTTAAAGATTGGGTTATTGATTTGCAGGATGTGACAAAGTCCATTACTTCCTTCTTCATCATACCAAAACGGTGTTTGTACTTACATAGTGTGTTGAAAGTTCTGAGGATCTACGTCATGATTTGTTTGTTTGATGAGAAAAACTATAACGACATGTTACAGAATGTGTTCTTTCTGTGCTGGTTTCAATTTTGCTCAAATGCGAATTTCTGTTACTGTGCACGTAGCAAGACGAGCGCAGCCTCTGATTTGGCTAACAGGATATGCCTGCGCGCTTTGGCTAAACGGCTGATCGACATTTTGGAACGGCACGTGCAAGTTTGACGTCGCGGATTTTTTTAAATTTGCTCCTGAGCAAATGGAAAGAGGATGAAGTTTAACCGTCCAGATTTTCACCAAAACACAATATTTTACCCCAAGTCTCTATGAGAGGTGTTTATTTTTTATTAATCTTCACATTGGATATGATTTCAGCTGATTTGATTCATATAGATGTTTTTTGACGTGCAAATCAATAAACCAATCTTTAACCTATTACACACACAGTCGATCGTAGCAAGCAATGGGTTAACCATTATGTCTGTGTGTGATGGAAACCCATAATCTTGTTCGATTCTCCATAAAGTAAATCTTTGACCGATATAGCACGACGGAACATTCTAGCCATCTGCAGCCACGTCCATTTGATGCCGCCAGGATCGATCCCACCCATAGCACTCGCTAGCCTTCAAGGCTCGGGGAACACGTGGGTACGACAACTGATTGAGAGAGCCACAGGGATCGCGACGGGAAGCATCTACAATGAACTGATAGGTAATCAAACTTTCAGTAACGGGGAAGGGTGGATTAAACCCCTTATTTTTCCGTAGTTCCTGGAGGCAACAGTATCAGCATATTAACAACAAAAAACAAAAACAAAGACCTCAAAACAAAAACAAAACACGAAAAAAACAACGTGGAGGGAGGTGCGGGAGGGTGCGAATTTCGTTCTTTCTTTCTTTCTTTCTTCTTTCTTGTTTCTTTTTTTCCTTTCTATCTATCTCTCTATCTCTCTCTATCTATCTATCTATTTATCTATTTGTCTATCTATCTATCTATCTATCTATCTATATATCTATCTATTTGTCTATCTATCTATCTATTTATCTATCTATCTATCTATCTATCTATCTATCTATCTATCTATCTATCTGTCTGTCTATCTATCTATCTATCTATCTATCTATCTATCTATCTATCTATCTATCTATCTATCAATCTATCTCTCTCTATCTCTCTATCTCTCTCTCTATCTATCTATCTATCTATCTTTATTTCATTTATTTTATCCATTCACTAATTTAGTTTTTCGATATTATCAGTTGATTAATTGACGGGGTGATTTATATTTCTTCGTGCTGTTTGAAAGCCGAGGGTGACAACCAAACACGAAGAATAAACAAACTTACTGTTGAGAAAAAATACTTATAGTTGTATAGACAATATCCTCTCAATTATATTATGTTGGAAGGGGAGTACACTACTCCATACGCGTACGCAGGGGTGTTTGCAAAACGGGGGTGTTCACACCCCCAACACCCCTTTCCCCCGGAATCACCCCCTTTCACGGAATCACCCTCTTTTTCGTTAAAAGGGGGGTGTCTGAAAATGTGAAGAAATCGTGAAAACATGAAAGAAATGTTGATTAGATTTTGGACCGTGGATCTGGAGGAAAAACAAATTTTGGAGAATTTTTTTTTCCGTCCTCCACCCCGTCCCCCCGCCCCCCCCCCCCCCGCTGAGCGAGTTTTTGGCGGCTGGCGTGACCGGGAAAAATTTTGGACCTGGGATTTCGAGGTAAATTTTTTTGGGTCCAACCCCCCCCCCCCCCCCCCGAGCGACTTTTCGGCGGCTTGTGTGACCGGGGAAAAAAATAGACATAGGATTTGGCAAAATCCTGCGTACGCCTGTGCACTACTCAATCCCAGTCCCCTACCCGTCCCCTCCCCTTCCCCTCTCCCCGATTCACTAATGATTTAAATGACGAGGAACTGACGATTAAAATATGTTGGCCATATATTTTGTTGTCATAGATTTCGTCGGTGAAAGTCGTCTTCCATTTTCGGGGGAAACTTTAACAATCAAAACACATCGTGCCATGGAAGGCTTTGAGGGCGCTGTTCTTATTATTCGAAATCCTTACAAAACTTTGGTGGCTGAGTACAATAGGCAACGTGTGATGGAGAAGCAACTAGCACTGGTTACGAAAAACAGACACGGGAATCTAGGTCAGTACAGAGAGTGTTAAGATAGTGGATAATTATTAAGAAATCTCATTTATCAAAAAGTGTAAAATAACGATCCGTAGATAAATCTAAGAAATGTTGAATTGTAGTGTAGCAGTAGTAGAGGTAGTTGTAAAACATAGTAGTAATATCAATGGTAGAAGTAGAAGTAGAAGCAGTAGTGGCAGTAGCAGTATTGGTGATGGTGCTGGTGGTGGACTGGTGGTGGTGATGATGGTGGTGTGGGGAAATGGTGGTGGTGGAGGTGGAGATGGTGGTGGTGGTGGTGATGGTGATGCTGGTGTTGGTGGTGGTGGTGGTGGTGGTGGTTGTGGTGGTGGTGATGGTGGTGGTGATGGTGATGGTGGTGGTGGTGGTGGTTGTGGTGATGGTGGTGGGGGTTGTGGTGGTGCTTGTGGTAGTGGTGATGGCGTTGGTGATGGTGATGGTGGTGGTGGTGATGGTGGTGGTGATGATGGTGGTGGTGGTGGTGATGGTAATGGTGGTAGTGGTGATGGTGGTGGTGGTTGTGGTGGTGGTTGTGGTGGTGGTGATGGCGGTGGTGATGGTGGTGGTGGTGGTGGTGATGGTGGTTGTGGTGGTGGTTGTGGTGGTGGTTGTGGTTGTGGTGGTGGTGGTGGTGGTGGTGATGGTGATGGTGGTGGTGGTGGTGGTGATGGTGATGGTGATGGTGGTGTTCACGGTGGTGATGGTGGAAGTGGTGGTAAAAGTGGTTGTGGTTGTGGTGGTGGTGGTTGTGCAGGATGGACATTGTAGGGCTTGACGGCGTAAAACTGATTATCCCGCATTCCTTATTCCATACAGTTTGAATCTAAAGTAATATTTATGTTTTGTACTGAATATCATCTTATATGTGTTTCAGAATATGGAGGATAGTTACAATTTTCCTCCTGTCTTGATCCAAAATGTAGCTTTCATTTATTCGTAACAGTACTAGACATTATTTTATTTACTATGAGATAGTGTCTATTTTTACGTTTTAAATAAGCTACTGTTTAAAACTAGCAAGATAACCGCCTATAATAGATCTAAAACAATCAAACTCAGCTTTGACTGGAAACGAAAAAACAGAACCATCCACGAAAATTAGGAGAGGGTGATAGAAATCAGTATGTAGGATGTACATGGCATTTAATTACGTTATACTCTAATCATATACTTTTTTCTGATTGTAATCCATGCACCACTTGAATAGCGGAGCAACGAACTCGAAACAGAATTAGCCACACGCGTTTAGCCGCAGAAGAGGAATTCAAAGGGCAAGGTAAGAGTCTATATAAGATGTTTTTAAAAGTCTCATTTAGTTTGAAATGATTGTACCAGTGTGTGCTGGTTAAATGATACATACTGCATGCGTCAGGAGCGGAGGGCAAGAAGAAATTATCTGGGTCGCAACCGTTTTTTTTTGTATGTTAAAATGATAAGACTACTAAGGGGAAAATGCTGGAAGAAGAAATGAATATCCGTTCGTTAATATTTTGAATAGCCAACAAGGATATATCACTGTGCTAAAGAAGGAAGTAAGAATCAACCCAGTCCTTATAATGCAGTTTGGGATAAACTAACTTGCATGCACTACAATGCGAATAAAATTCAAGAGGGCAAAGTACATGGGAGGTAATACTTAAAACAAGGCCCACATTATTTTTTTAGAGAAAATCACATGTGTACTAGGGGGATCTTTATTGTCAAATGTTTAATGTTGAATATATTTTTTAAACTCATTTTCTAACTCGCGATTTTACATGACATTTTAAAATATACACAGTGAAATAAAACGAATTATTATAAAACAACACTGTTAAATTCACTTTACACTCGATAACTTTATGGATGAGTTGTGATTTTGCCCGATATCTTTAATGGTACATAAAAGAAAGATTGTTATTAATCTCATTACCCCGCTGGAAAGAACGCAGTGTCCCAAATTGTGTTCCCAGTGTGTTCACATATATGTTCTGTTCCACAATGTGAATTGATGATTCACAGTGTTAAAGCATTCAATTTAACACTGTGTTCACAATGTGTTCACACTATGTTTCACATTGTGTTTCACACTGTGGGACACTGTGTTCTTACCAGCAGGGTAATTTTGACCGATCATTATGTTTACTGAATCTCCGCCCGATAATCGCTTTGTTCTTTTTCATTTTGATAAAGAATGGATGAACTACGTGCATACAATGGGGAGTAGGTGGAAAGTTTTCCCTCAGACGTATGTGGAAAAAGTGAAATCAGTCTACATCGTATATTATGAACATCTCCTGAATGATTTGGAATTTGAACTTCGTGGATTGCTGTCCTATCTGAAAATACCTGTGAACGAGGACCGTCTTGCCTGTACCTTGTCGAACTCAGAGGGCGCTTTTCGTCGACCGCAGAGAAACTCGACTTTTGATCCGTTTACGGACGAACAACGAATTTTTATCGATTTGGAAATCAATGGCCTAAGCAAGTTTTTAAGAGAAAAGTCGCTTCCGCCGCTCCCGGCGTCGTATTGGATATATCCTGGCACATTTTAACTCCCAATTTTAAGTGACAGTTATGTATTTATTTATTTAGGCCCTACACATTCCATGAATAAAGTTATAATGCATTATGAATGACGATAATGAAATAAGTACACACAGTGCGACACGCATTGTGGTACCCTGACTTTGTGAAAATGCTAGAATCAATTTCAGTGACTTTCATTGATTGTATTCCGGCGACACTGCTTTGTCTTATTTGTATCGTTTATAATGTCTCAAAATGAACGATGTGGATTACAGAATAAGATTCCTTTGAAACACAATAAATACTTTATATTTATATTATTTGAAGAGTTCATAGCAAACGCCAATACACCGTATATCCATTTTAGGCAAACGGAGATAGAAGGTCATTTAAGGTTACTTTGAGTCAGTAGAGTTTCATGGGCGTCGCCCTGTTGTGCATGATTGGCTAATGTGCACGCTGATTGGCTGAGTGGATTGTGTTTTGGGATGAAAGTCAGGTGGTGCTAATTGGGTTTTGCCGTGAAACTTCCAAATCACCACAAATTAGATTTACAATGAATTAAAATGAAATGAGAATGAAAGCCGGTTTGCCCTATCGTTATACAACATTTTGCCTACCGTTTGTGAAATAATGAAAAATTGGCGTTTATTGGCTTTGGCTATGAAACTCTTCATTTGTTCGTAAGAAAAATATGTTTAATCAATCTGGGTTCCATTCTTACTGGGACACACTGTATAATGTCATAACATTTTTATAAGAAACACTCGCTTACAGACAGTAGATAGTGTTGTCATTGTGTTTATTATTTAATTGCGGAATATTTTGTGTTACCAGCTCTTTTTGTTTCTTTTTTCATTTTTTCCCCACAAGCAAGGCATTTATATCTTACTCGTTCCTGCATATTTTTGCGAATGCCTGTAAATACCCTCCCTACTCAAAAGTATTGCAACATACAATATACGCATACATTTTACGTGGAAGGGGTCTTTCTAAAATGATGTCCTAACTCCGTTTAATATTGGAAAATTACAATTTAAAAAAAAATAAATCAATGAATATACTTTCTCGTTCCTTCTCCAAGGCGGAGAGATTATCAAATGCAAGCGCGCCCACGACAGAGGGGATGGAACATAAATTTTAACCCTTTTTTTTGCTCCCCGTAGGGGTGGGGTGTTAATTAACGCTAGCATCGTAATTCGGTTTCAGATTACCAATAAAATGGTTTTAATGGGTTGGAAAGACTTCCAGCAATCAAAAAATATCACTATGATCCTCTGAAGGGGTCTCAGAAAGGAGACCACGCCCCTCGAAGACGAAAGTGACCTCCTATCTTCATAAGACAGTGACAAGGAGGATAAGGCTACTCATAAAAAATGATGGCTTTTTCTTCGCATCATTATATCCAGAGTACCCAGAAGTTTCATGACAGTAAATTTTAAGATGTTTACAATAGTAAACTGCCTTTAGAATAGACAAAG
>JZLH01S0336433.1:71945-99241 GCA_001188425.1 Eucidaris tribuloides
ATAAGAGAAATACAATTAGTGAGGAAAACATGAAATAACAATAAGTGTAAGTTCCACCTCCTGTATCCCCTGACACTACATTCCCTCAATCTATTCCTCCACAAACAACACCTCCCTTCCCACTACAACTGGTCATAACAGATATAAATACAGATAAATGATGAATTGCCGAGCATAATTTTTTAAAATATTTTATATAAAATAACTTTTCACTGGTAGTATAATAAATAGTAACAATAGGCTTTTACTTATATAATCTCACACAATAGGTTATACTAAAAATTAAACTTTATTAAACATTGCACTGTGGATATTATTGATAATTATTACACACACCACACCGCATGTATATTACCAATTAAAGTTTTCCATGCAAAAAATATATACTAAAAATCAAAACTTGCACTGTGGAACTATACTACCCGTCGAGACTGCGGAAATGACGTAGGGCTAACATAACTTCCAGACAACAATGTCAACCCTCCTCTGTGTTCAACCACGGCGCGCTAAGACAGCGCGGCCGACACAACGTGTAAAAGGAAAACTTACTTAACCCGACCACAACATAACAGCAAACAGCAATACATTCCGCGGATTCAACCAGTGCAGCATTAAAGCTCAATGCAAGCCATACAGATAGCAATACACATACGGCACACTCCACGCGCGCACCATACTCACCGGCGAGGTACAGACACAAGTCACACATCCCACCACCACATTACATCTAGACCAATTCACATACATACAAACCATAACGACACACACACAACAAACACACACACCAAACAACCACAATACTACCCAACGACACACAGCCACACACAACACAGGGAGACAACACATACAACACACACAATCACACTCTTCTCTCTCATCACTCATACACACGATAGGCAAATTAGCCATTATGCAGCTCCATATATCATTCTATCGTGATACACCCGTGGGAATATCAATGAGTCAAGACTATTCACCCCACGCCCGCTGGCATCCTTTCACACACAAGTGGTGTCGACCAAAGATGCGATAGCGACCAAATGTACCTGGAAACAAGCGAATGCTGAACTGTTAAAACGTAAGCACGTAAAGAGCTGGAGAACTGAACTGTATACTCAAAAAGCAGAGACAGTCAAAAGAGCAGAGAGAAAACAAAAGTAATTATGTGTAAGATCAAGGAAACGTGGGAGTTAAAGAGTTCAACATTTTGTTGAAAGTGGTCAAACTTAAACAAGATTTAGTTTGAGGAGGTAATTGATTGTAATTGCTAGCGCCCCTATACATAAACATTCTGCGGCAATCTGAAATCGAATTACGATGCTAGTGTTAATTAACACCCAACCCCTACGGGGAGCAAAAAAAAAGGGATAAAATTTATGTTCCATCCCCTCTGTCGTGGGCGCGCTTACATTTGATAATCTCTCCGCCTTGGAGAAGGAACGAGAAAGTATATTCATTGATTTATTAAAAAAAAAACTGTAATTTTCCGATAATAAACGGAGTTAGGACATCATTTTAGAAAGACCCCTTCAACGTAAAATGCATGCGTTATATTGTATGTTGCAATACTTTTGAGTAGGGAGGGTACATGTATGAGAAGGTTAATCTCCTTATTTAGTTCACATTGATTATACGATATTTCAGTTCAATGGCTATTTTGCTTGTGTATTATGCACGATTTGACCTAAAACAGACAAGTTTTATGGACAATTTGCCCACATAATGCACATAACGTATATTATATATTTATAGCGGCATTGTATAAACTTATTTTCAAAGCCTTATAAACGCTCAATAACATGCATGTATAACTAATTATTATCATGTATAAAGTATTGATCGCTTCTCTGTTGTACCATAATGTTCTATGTATCATTAAGTATTAAAGGGCGCTATTGCTGTACAATGTATATAGCAATAGCGCCCTTCTGGTTCTATACGCACTGAGATAAATAAATTTAACTTTACACCTTTAGCTATGTCACACTGGGAACACCTTTGCGGGTGCAACTTTGCACCTTTAAGGTCTGACAGGTGCAAAGTTGCACTCGTAAAGGTGCTCACAGTGTCACATCGGTCTGCACCTTAAAAGGTGCAAAGTTGAACCTATTTTTCTTAGTGTGTACCGACGTTTTATTTTGTACGCAATATCACCTTTTTTTAATATCCCATGCCTTTTATTATTTTGCTTGTTTTTTCTTTCACCAACACAAGTTGACAGAGTACATGGGTCTCTTCATGTACTTCTTTTTACAAGATACATAATAAAGATGATTTTATATAGCACATGGCAGAAATATTAATATCATTGCATAGAGTTATAGATATATAGCATTGTATATAATTTTGTACGTTTCTAGTAAATGCAATGAATATGTTTGAGTAATACATAAATCATAAATGTAATTTTATTGCGCAAGGATATTGAAGAATTTACATGGTTTATAAGAATGTCCGTTTTACAAACAGAGCCTTTTTTACGTTCACACCGCGAATACTGCAAAATATTCGGCGTGTTTAATTTAACACCACTGATGTCCAATGGAGATACCACATGTGATGTTATATTTTAACATTCTGGGTGTTATTATAACACCAAACGGTTCACTTTAAATAGCAGGCTTATTTCCTTAGACCCTTTATGCGATAGCTAATGTTGCATCTCTACACAATGGCACAATTAAATTTAACAATCGTAATAATCATTTTTCTCCTTTACCTTTGCAGAGGAGACACTAAAAATAACTAGTGAGCTTAGGTAACATACATAGAAAAATAATCATTTTCAATACCACAATAAGGAAAGCAAAATTCAAAGAAATATGAAAAGAACAATTGTCACTATTGTCCCCTCAAAATAAATTCGGCCGGGTGAAGAGTTAACACCAATGGTGTTAAAAAATAACATATCTGGTATCTCTATGTTCGGCCTTTCTGTGAATGTTAAAGTTAACACCGTCAGTTTTGTAGTGTGCAGGATGTAGGCTAACTCGAAATTTCTCAAAATTATTGTCGTAAAATAAATGCTAAAATATTTAAGAAATGGTGTAAAATTCGTGATCACTAACTGACTACTGCGTTTTGGGGTTTCCACTAAATTACAAATATTTTTACTGCATCTCCATTAGTTGAAAACAATGAAATATAGTAATTTAATTACACTTTGATTAATAAGAGCTATCATTCTCCATTAAATGAAGATGTAGCCGGCAACTAACAGGAATAAGTTAAGAAAGATTTTTAACTGTCAGTTCTTGCCAAGGAATCAGATGGCACGTGCGCTGGCCTTGAGCTGACCTGACGTGACCAATGTATGCCGCGCCCGACTCGTGTTAATCGCGCCATATTAATTTATGTACATTTTGAATCAATAACCTCCTCCCCCTGTAGCTGTTTCGGCGATCTTGGTCTTATGGAAAAAATACACAAAGACGTAAAATTAACAGGAATTTAATAATTAATACGGCCTTGCTGATGGTAAGTGTCACACAGTACCCCTTATTGTAGGCTTTCTTTATACCATAATTCTCACAATACTCACAATGTCATTTTTTCTTAATTTATTCCTGTTAGTTGCCGGCTACATCTGCATTTAATCACTTAAAAACAACCTAATGGGCATGAATTGGATATCGAGAGATTCAGGGAGCAGTACACAACAAGCGGCCTCCAAACAAAAAACAAAAACAAAAACAAAACAAACAGAACAAAAATAAGAATAAATAAAATAACTCGCATCGTAATCTCCCAGCAGCTTGCGAATTAAAGTTATTTGTGTCTTAATACAATTTCTCAAGGGTATAGAAAAATCGAAAGTCTAAATGAACAATTTGCGTATTCTCCTATAGCAATATATATGACAATTTCAAAGACATACATGCATAAACAGTCTCTCTGTCTCTGACATGACTTGTAAAATACATATTATACTTTCTTATAAATTTCAGATGTAACAATATCACATTTATAGAACCGACTTTGCCACAAAAAATGATTTAAACCTATACAGTGCGTCCCAGAAAAAAACAGAACCCTGAAACAAAGGCTTATTGTGCTGAAGCAATGAGGCGTATAATTGCAAAAATAAGTTGAAAATAAACTTTGACTTATACTCTTTCAATTGATACATTAAGCAAACTTATTTATGCATGTATCTCTGAGTACCATGACTTTCAAAATTTAAAGTGAAAAACCATTTGTTACGTTTCATGGCTTTGACACTGTGCACTCCATGAAAATAAGAAGATGGACAGCTGGTGTGCAAAGTGTCAAAGCCAAAAAAGCGTAACAAATGGTTTTTCACTTTAAATTTTCAAAGTCTGGTACTGAGAGATGTATGAGTGACTAGATTTGCTTAATGTATCATTTGAAAAAGCATAAGCCAAAGTTTATTGTGAACTTATGTTTTACAATCATACGCCCCATTGCTTTCGCACAATAAGCCTTTGTTTTAGGGTTCTGTTTTTCTGGGACGCACTGTATATCAAAACAGATTTTGATTTAACCACATCAGATGCAACATCGCCGACGACCTCATTTTTGTACAGTAGATTTTGCTATGTACAACATTCTGAAATAATTGCTTAGATCAAAGAGAACTGTTGCTCTTATTTGGCCTTACAGCGCCTAGAAACCTTTGTAAATAATGTATGTTATCATTGATATTAGATGAAAATAAGAAGATGCATAATATGCATTAACGAATTAACTTGATAGAGCTTACGAAGAAAAACATACAATTTATCTATTGAAGTATTCAACGTTACTAACATCTGTTTTCGTTTCATATCTTTGGTTGTAGATTATGTCCGATTTAACTCTGTACATTCTACAATGTGTTTAGCTATCAATCTGTACTGTATTTGTTAAATTATGAATTTGATTCTACAATTAGACAATTCAGGGTGTATGTAGTGTATATAAAACATAGGCATATATATTGGAACGTATGATTCTTTCATTGTACTTATACCATAAAACTGATTTAAGGCTGGCCTGAAAAAGGGAAAAGAAAAACAAACACTCATTAGGAGTAAATTCAGGCTAGTTTTGCCAAGAAGCGCAGTATTTTACGTACAAGGTCATCGCTGGCCATATGTTTTTGGTAATTTCCTGATTTTTGCTGTTAAGCCGGTTATTTCCCGACTTTGCTATGACTTCGTCTATCCTGCTTTATTACTCAATAGTTGAATTACAAATTGTAACTTTCAGAATAACTGTCACAATATTTTCTATTTCATACTTTCAATCAAATTATAACAGAATGCACAATTAGGCTCTTCTTGTAAGTGACATGAACAGTTTAAAGAGTATTTAAAGGCAGGGCATCTCTTTTGCTCGCCTAAAAATTAACATTGTGTAAATACAATGGCATTTAGAAGAAAATGCCATCTGGGAACCTTCAGCAAAATATAGCAGCTAGAAACTCAGTTTTAGTGGAATTATAGTGACCGTTAGACTCTGATTTGAATTTTTTCTCGCGAGAAAAAAATCTTACTATAGATCGTACTTTAAACAGCTATTGTTTTTCTTTCACATTTTTCACATTATTGGTAATTACTGATCCCCAGACTTCACAGACATGTCCTTCATCAATAGCCTAAGGGCATGGGTTATCTTTTCCTGGTCTGCGGGGATGTTTGCAAATGAGATCCACTGCATTTAAGCCACAAGCTGTGTCGAGCGCAATTTCATTTTTTATCACAAAGAGAATTGTATCAGCTAATGATGCAAATATAAATATAACAATTGGGGTAAATACACCTGTAACACCTTATTTTTATGTGATATTGAAAGTTTGTTCAATATACGAAGGTATATTTATGTTTAGTTCGCGTTGTTGACAATATGAGAAATAATCGATCTTTGATAACATAACATTCTGTTATAAATATTGCTGAAACGTTGTCGATGATCTAATGATAAATTATTCATAATTATCTTCAAATGAAATAATAATATGGTTGATAAATACAAAGTAACTCTACAGAAAGGTCTCTTCTCATAAAACAAAATTAACTGCGCATACTATAAGTTATACTAATTCCCCTCTTAACATGCCAAAGTCGCATATATGCACCACATAATACACACAATATCCACAAAGCTGTAATTTCCTTAGTTAAAACAGAGATGCTTGCGAGTGTCAATATTCAATACAGCTTTCAACATTAAATACCCATTATGAATATTTTAAGTGTTTTTAACAGAACACCGGTCTCCTAAAACAACTGACTATACCCTCTCTATCATCATTGAAAAAAAACCCTCCTTTAGAAAAGTTTTTGATTTTTTTTGTATTGAGATACTTTACAAACAACCATTACTTTTTTAAAACAGTGTACACTGTATACATTGTGAGTGCTGGTTGATGTCATTTCCGGAAGATGTGCTCTGCCTTCATAACCTAACAGCAGTTGTCATCAGAATTGGGAAGTACGTTTTCAACGGGAATACTGAGTGCTGCACTTAATGACGGTTAAATTATATCGAATGCTTCTTGTCATTTTACCGGCAGTGCGCCCCAGAAATTTACAACTATTTACTCGAATTCATGCCAGGTGAGTGTTGAAGAGATAAAGAAATACCCTCGTTCACCCAAACTAGAATGAGACCAAGACGTCTTCCTGCGTTCCGAGAATACAAAACAATACAAAAAGAAAATTAGTGAAAGTTTTAACAAACTTGGCTGAACGGTGCAAGAGTTATGATCGTTAAAAATTTATTTAATCCTCTTTGTTTTTGAGGATTCTTAAATTGGCAGCTCTACCAGCTTTGTAGATGAAAGTATGGAGAACTCCCCATTGGTCTTGCGCACATTTTTCCACGTATTCTCTATTTTTTTTAAATCAAATATCCGGTTTGCTCTTGTTTGGTCTGTAAGTATGTCCTATCCAAAAGTTCTAGATTTCTTTTTGTAAAGAATTTAGTTACTTTCTCAACTAACACTTCAGAAACTGCAAATTCGTGAAAATTTGCGTACAATGTTCTCAACTCTTTTATTTAAAAATGGTTAGAGTTGTCAATTTAAGGATCCTCCATAACAAGAATTAGATAAACTTTAAACAATCATAACTCTTGAACCTTTCAACCAAACTTTCATATTTTCCCCTCATTGGTTGTTCTGTATTTTCTGAATTCAGGAGATGTCTTGGTTTCATTCCCCTTTGATAAAGGATGGCAAGTACCTGTCCTTTCAAAATACATGTATCTGATCCTTCAGTTCCAGATTATTTCACACTCTAAAACATAGCGAAACAGAAGTTTTCGAGTATTAGTAGCGTTCTCTGTAGGAATTCTGAGAGAACTCTTCAGTCACTCCATAGGGAGTGAACGTTCCGATTAATACATTCACTCGAAATTCACCCCTCTGTGTTCATTTACAAACCTTCACCCTTTTGTCTTTAGAGTGAAGGGTAGCTTATCACAGCCCGTACATCATTGAACTTGTTCGTTTTTTTGGACGTTATAATATCGAGACAATATCAGGAATTCTGCATGGTTCCTGGTTTCCATCTTCTCCAGAATAATGGATCCTCCTTGAATTGCTTCCCCCTCGTGGATCCAGTAAGACTCCTTACGATTCATTCTTCTTTCAGCCTCGTCATGCAAACTTTGAATTGTTCCTATTGGTTCCATTTGATAGGCGACTTCACGGATGTGACGTAATTCAGGACCGCTGAAACAACCAATAGCCTGTCTCTCGCTTGTCAGACGTGTACACCCTGTTGCCAATACAAAGGTAAAAAAAACAACAACAAAAACAATGACGTCTTTCTAACCACTTGATAAAACAACATAAGAAAGTACATACACAGATAGTCACAGTTTCTATTAAATTCTTTCCGGAAAACGTTGTTGCACAATGTGGTTTCCCTTTTTTCTCTATGTTTCAATTTCCATACCATTATGTCTTATTTACCGGATCGTTGATCTTGGTTTGAAACGTAAATAAGTGGCTTGTTTAAAAAAAATCGACGTACTTTTTGTTTCACACATACTCAAATTCTCTCAGTGTATTAGCCTTTCATAACATGCTCCAATACTTAGTGAGGAAAAGCGTGTGCCTCTCTATTTTCACACAATCATACTCGTTTTCATCATTACACCTTAATTGTATTTCCCTGTTTTCAGTAAAGCGTGTTCCTCTTATACACAATTATAATGAAGCATTCTCCGTGTGTACGCTTAAAGGACCTCCATTCTACTAATTCTTGTGAAGCATGAAAAGGATTCCTTATGGTTTCTCTTTCAGTAGTCAAAGAACATAAATATGTGAGATACTGATAGGAAATATTGAAGGCGTTTGACTTACAGACCACTAGGCCGTCTTCCACGTGGCTTCGGGTCTGCTCTCAACTGGCGAAACAGCATCTCAAAATTCCCGTAACAAGACAGCTTCAGGGTGTCAAGGGTTGTTGACTTTTTGGCAACCTTTAGGAAACCCTGGATCGTTGCCTCGCCGACTTCGCCGCATAATTCCTCGATCTCGTCCGCGTAGTGCTGCAAGTCGTTTCCACAAGGACCGACAACGATGTCGGTGAGATGCGGTAGCACTGGAATGATCTTTGTCAGGATCTGGATCATGAGGTCGGACGAGTAGAAGTTTCCAAGGTGGAGGGTTTTCAGAGATTGGAGATCTGCGATGACGTCGTCGAGACCCTGAAGATTCTTTCTGTAGTCTCTCAGGTAATCAGGGTCCTGGAGAGCAACACAAGTGAGTTTCAATGAGTGTAAATTTGGATATTTTCGACACAAGGCTGGAATGTCAATGTATCTAGGATCCATGTCGTGCGCTTCAAGTTCCTCAAGTGTCTCAGAAGAGTACAGGTTGAAGACAAAGTCATTCGACGATAAGATCGAGAATATCCGTAAGCGGCGGAGATTGGGCGATATCACATGATCGGAAAGGGATCGAGAAGCGTCACGAGCTGGGCTGAAACTTGTCGGCATATCAAAGCGAATTTCGGGGACCGATACAAAGTATCCATTGTGAAGACCAGCAGTAGCATACGTCCAGTCGACCCTGCTATCGATCTTGAAATTGACACAGTGCATTTCAACGGGATTCTGGGAATCGGTGATGGAATGTTGTATGAAATACTTCAGAGCAATGATCGTAAAATGGCGCTCGTCGAAAGCCGACATTCGGAAAGATCTGATATTGTGCTGCAGTTCTCTGTTCAAAGCATCCGCGCGATGGCACTCCAGGTTACACTTGAGGATAAGTTCCTGGCAACGTGACATAGTGTCCTCGTCAGCAGACTGCCAAGACACATCTCCTAGCTGCTTGAGGATTCTGCGCGCAACGTCTACGTTCTCGTGACACGCAAACATAAGGATGTATTCCAAACTCTCTGCCGCCGTTATGGTTTGGATAGTTCCGATGATCCGTTCAAAAGCCGCGTTATTCACCTCGAACAGTTCGGCGAGATACATGCCTGCACATTTCTCTTGAATGAGCGGATGGAAGAAGCTCCACTCCTTTTCCCTCTTGTGATTTGCTGATGTCTCAGGATCTACATCATTGCATTGAACAAAAGCTTGCTGGCACAGGAGTATACCAACCTCAGTGGCAATTTCTGCACTCTCCTCAAATTCGGCAAATTGTTCTGTCTTGAAGGCCAGTCTTTTCGAAGAATCGAGTAAACCGTACAGAGCTTTCTGGCCAAGCTGGATAAGGCACTTGCGGATATACTCTTCAGGGTCACCTTCTCTGCCTTGGGATTCAACATCGGATAAGTGACTGCGAAACAGGATGTCCAAGGTAATTTTAATTAGGTCAGATAAGGTTTCCACGTCATTCAGACCCGTATTCTCTTCCCACATTCTGCAGATGATGTTCAAGTATAGTGGTTGAGCTGAAAGACATGAAAGAATATCATCATCTTTACCTAAGTACTCGATTAGATCCTTCGCCAGTTTGGCATCGTCACTGAAGTACGACTGGATGTAATCCATTTGCTTATCGATTGGGAGTTCCCGCATTTCTACTAAAGTGTATTGGATGAGTTCATCCTCATCATGATACAAGTGTGATCTGTTTGTGACGACAATGCGACATTGTGTTTGCGCGTGAACTTGCATCAAATGAAACAGGTCACTGTTACCCATATCGACATCTGTTCCACCACAATGGAACAGATCGTGGGCGTCGAGTAACAAGACTACGTTTTCTGGATACGATTGTAGGTAATTGTCAACCATTTCTGCCGTTGTTTCAGAATCTCCTTGCAACAAGTACTTGACAACGCCCTCCCCAATACTGCCGCACCCCGCCAATCCATGCAATGGCAGGAAGAATACGAGAGGCACTTTCGACAGTTCGGATTCGGTAGTCTCCATTGCCCAGTCGCGTGCCAGCTGTTTCAGCAATGTCGTTTTCCCACAACCAGCCTCTCCCTGTACGAGAATCCTAAGCGGTTGGCTCGTGTCGCTATCAACGACTGTGAAAAGACTATGCCGACTGGTCAAAATGGTTTCGGTACCATATTCATCGCGATGCACCAAGTCGACATCTATGTACTTGGCGTCCTTGTCGGACTTCTCATTGGCCCTTGGAACGACGTCACAATTATACAGATCGCTGAGGTACAGATTTCTAAGCATCTCTCTCCAACGTTGAACATTCGTTTCTATGGTTTGGACCTTTAGCATAAGTTTACCTGTAACAAAAAGACATAATGAAAGGGGGAAAATATTTAATTTCTGTTGTGGTTTCCATAAGTGTTGTCATGGCGATTGAACCACGACAATCATATACCTCCACCGCGACTATACCAACATCAGTTCTGTACTACTTATATTTCTGCGTGTTGCAGTTTCTTTCTTCTTTTCTCGTTCTTCTTCTTCTTCTTCTTCTTCTTCTTCTTCTTCTTCTTCTTCTTCTCCTCCTCCTCTTCTTTCTTTCTTTCTTTCTTTTTCTTTCCTTTTTTCTTTTTTTCATGTGGAAAATGGGAACAACAGATACATTTATCGAAATATGTTATATCCTGTATAAGTATATGTACATATCCCGAAAGATATAAGATATAATTTTCCTACATCTAAATTCTACTTCAAAGGCATTTTCAATAGTGGGATTTCTGTTCTCAATTAATGGTGAACAACAAAGATATAATTCTAAACGGTTTTCATTTAGCACCGGACAACTAAAACAAGCATGTTGTACCATGTTCATCTTGTCATACTTACTCTTCGAAATGGCATAGTACATATCGTCACGACCCACGTCTGACATGACACTCGCTAACACACGACGTTCCCTGCTTGTCTTGTCATTTCGCTGCTTCCACCGTCTTAGAACCTCATACGCACATTTCGTGACATTACCCTTGTGAGTGTCTTCAAGAACATCCATTTCGGGTTTTGAAACACCCAGACGCTGACCAGTCAGACGCCACTCCGATGCCTTAAGCTGACTAGCCAACACATTCAACTCGGCATCTGTGATTTCAGTCGTCGGTTGGGCTGCAGCAGCCCGTCGTGGCTTTGATTTCCCTGGTGTCTTAGAGGCGGCAGGGTATTGTGGAGTGGTCGTTGCTATGGCGGAGTTTTGTGGAGACTTTGTTTTTCCTTCAGTCTTTGTGATGTCATTGCCTTTGGTAGGCGTAACTGTTGCCATGGTAATGTTGTCCAGTGGAGTTACGGGTTGATGTTGCGATGACACCAAATGTGTTGGGGTAGAAGCCTCATGTAAGTTTTGGTCAAGGGATTGTTTTGTCACAACAGGCATGTCAGATTCATCTGGAGAGGCTACCGATGTTTGCACAACAATAGAATCACCTTCTTTAGCTTTCAATGATGGCCCTTCCGCAATGACAGAATCATTTTGTGCCGTCGATGATGACGTTTGTACAACAGGAGAATCTCCAATTAGCGTACTGCTACCAACTGAATCAAGATTAACCGCTTCCTCAGTAGTTGGCATGACATGATCAGCTTCTAGTTTTTCTGCTGTCGCAATCGCCTCTGGTGGGGCCTGCGATGATAGCGTCGGTGATGTTGGTTCCGTTGGAAATGGGGATTGTGGTGGGGGTGATAGTGGCGTCGGTGGTGTAATTAAAATGGCAGGTGTATTACCAAAGACATCATCGCGTTGTTCCCCTTCGTTATTTTCTTGTTCGTCATCAGCGTCTTCTTCCAAACTGTACAGAAAATGAAAATGATTGCAACTTGTTAATTCGTTGTTTATACACTTTGGTTTCCAAGTTTGACTTTTTCCACAATGAATTGTATTATTAGATTTGTCAATTCTTCTACTCAGAACTTTTCTGTAAACCTTAATCTGGCAGCTTTGAAATACAGCAATGTGTTGCTCTTTTGAAGTATCTGCCAATGTTTGGACACCGAGAAAGTTCTCTCTTTGTAAAATTTGAATCAATTAATGTGGCATGTATTGGGTTACCCAACATCACGACCTTTGACAACTCGAAGTGGGTAATATGGGTTTCAAGTAAAGAAACTGCATTGCATCGTCATTCCAAAAAGGATCAGGGAAGAGACGGGTTGGAGTTGCTTTAGTAGTTAGAGGATGGGGATAAGGCTGGAGGAAACAGTCTGGAATTTTAATGCTGGCAAATGGTTGGAAGTCAAACGAAAGCTGTTTAAAAAATCTGTTTGGTCTTACCTATCACTCAGTGATTCAACAGTTTCCACTCCTGATTCGACTCTTTCAAGGGTTCCCGTTTCACCGGACGTTTTGATCAACCTCGCTTCCCCTTTGTCTTCTTCCTCATTCCTACGAAGTACAGAAGACATATCCATAACATCTGACCCATCAGACAAATTGTCATGGTGTGTTGTAGGATTGTCAGTATGCTGCTCGTCTGGGTATACGCGTACCCAATTCGGTCCGGGAGTGACTTCCTTCTTTAGGTAAACCTTACCTGTAGTACGAAAGGAATCGATGTTTGGTCAGTAGCGAAAAAGAAATCTCCACAAAATTACAGAACAAGTAATTCATAACCCAAATCTGTACCAGCAGCAAGGTCAAAGGTTTGTGTGAGGCTGTTGGCGATTGCCTTTAAATTAAGAGGGATTCTCGACCAATTTCAGATCACAAGGATACCTCCATACATCAGGTTAATACCGTTACCAAACCGAAGACTGATATTCGCTAAATGTCGTTTTTCAGTTGTTGGAAGTGCTACTATCTCGGACCCTAGTAATTTGTGCACATTATTCCTTGAGTTCGGTATTATGTTTTATATATGTGTCTGCGTGTTTATGTATGTATGTGTATGTGTGTGTGTGTGTGTGTGTGTGTGTGTGTGTGTGGGGTGTGTGTGTGTGTGCGTGTGTGCGAGTGTGTGTGTGTGTGTGTGTGTGTGGGTTCGTACGTTATTATGTATGTGTGTATGTAAGTATGTATATGTAAATTGTAAATCAGATTGAGAAAATGTATACTTACGTTTTATTTTGCCATATAAGTCCTCTCGCCCGATCGTTGACAGGGTTAGAGCAAGTTGTGATCTGGGGTTATCAACCTCTGAACAGTTCTGCTTCCATAGCAGGAGAACTTCCATGGCACAAAGAGCGGCGTTGCCTTGGTATTGTTCAGCAAAGACCGCCATTTTGGAGGCTGGGATTCCAAGATGGCTGCCTAATTTCATCCAATCGGATTCTCGGATTTCGTCTACCAGGAATTCTATTTCGGCTTCGCTGACTTCCTTTGCACCATCTCTATCGTTTCGAATGGGCGCAAAGCTTCTTTCTGCAAAATGAGGAAAAGGTATCATCTTACATACACAAGACAGTCTGATATCAACGGCAATACAATGTAAATCACCAGGACAGAACAAAAGAGGCAAAAGGAGATATAACTTAGCGGATGACATCACAGAATTGACAAAAGAAAGATTATTCTGAGCAGCATATCGAATTGCTGTCAATAGAGAGAGGGAGACAGAGAGGTTGAGATACTCCTCCAAATCTACTGAGGACTACGGATAAAGAAGAAGAAGAAGAATATAGAGGAAGAAGAGGGTGAAAAAGAACAAGTAGGATACAGATAAAAGAAAGAGAACGAAGAGAAGAACAAGGCATACTTAAACCTCTCTTACGATAGGGTTCAAGTCGGGAAATGGGCATCGAAATTGACGGAGTTTCAATGTGACATTTATCCACAAGATGGAAGGTCCACTACATGCAGAGACTTTGACATCCCAGTAACTTTTGTGGACAGAATTCCAACAAAACGAATCGTCACCCAGGTTATGGAAAATGGGTGTTGTGAAGTTGACTCTCTGTTCATGTGATCATTTTCCAACAATGCAAGTATGCAGAAGTTATAGATACATTTCTATGTGTTTTTCATGTGTTATACAGATAATACCTTATTTATGGTGTTGAGTAGTAGTACCTCACAAAGTATCGCACAGTACCCAGTTTCAACCCAATTATAAGTGCTTGTCGGGGAAGGTACTGTCATAGTAAAGTACACCTGAAATCAACCATGAAAGATTTTGTTCCCACAATCTTGTACACTATTAAACAAGCCAAACAGGTTTTGGAATATTGTAAAGGTTGTGACCAAGCTTGATTTTCAATTTAATAATGCAGGGTTTCCAGATGTTTTATTGAACTGTTTTAGATAGACAAAACAGTTCTACATAAGTGTTATGCCTGTTCTTCAGGTTGAAACCATTGGAATATCCTTTGATATTGAAGGTTCTGCAAGAGGCAATAAGAATTTATTTGAATAAAAAAGGAAGCTTAACTTAGACTAAGATATAAAAAAACCTTTGTGAAACTTTCAATTCAATTCCATTCAATCAAAGGTTAATTAAACACTTTTCCCCTGTGTGTCTTAAATGCGATTCTAGGTCAGCTACCCACTGGACAACCTTCCTCGGATGACCATCCCTTGGGCAACCACCCTCTAGAACGACTACCCTCTAGGACAAGTACGCCCGGACAACTACCCCTTAACTCTTAACATGCCAAAGTCGCAAGTCTGCAACAAATGATAGACATAAAGTCCATAGAGGTTTAAATCCTTTAGTATGTTAAGAGTTAAACAACTAATCCCAACGGCAACCACCCTCTATATAGGACAACCCTCATACAACAACCCTCTAGGACATCTACCCTCTAGGGCAACTACCCTCATGGACCGTCTTACGGGATGAATGCCCTGGGGTTAGTTTTCCGAAGGTAGTTGTGTGTGTGTGTGTGTGTGTGTGTGTGTGTGTGTGTGTGTGTGTGTGTGTGTGTGTGTGTGTGTGTGTGTACTTGTCCCAGAGGGTAGTTGCACTATGGGTTATTTGACAGTTGTCCCAGGGTGAACCCCTAGTGGGTGGTTATCCAGCGGTGGTTATCTGGCGGGTGGTTATCCACGGGTAGTTGTCCAGAGACGATTAAATGCATGTCCAAACGGTTCAAAGTGAATGAAGTACTTACGCGATTCGTAGGAGATGCGCCTTTTCGTCGAGTAGTAACGCACCGCTCTAATGTCCTCGTCGTCGAAAGTCGCAAACTCCCCCTCCCTCTGTGATGGACGTGTGATGTCATAATACCCTGTTGACCGTTGCGTCACATCCGGGACGGCGTGCGAGAAGGGTGCGAAACGCGACTCATGCCAAGATTGGGGTCGCGCCCTCTGCGCCTGCGCACGAGCTGCTTCCTGTCGGCGGAGTTGGATGATCTCCTGGCTCGTCCTTCTGGTGAAGCGTGTGGATGAAACGGGACGATGTTGCAGATTTTCCAGATGTTCCTGCTGTTGGCGACGGCGCTGGTGATGGCTACGATTGTCTGAGGCTGCTTGGGCGTGGCGAAATTGCACCTCCTCTTGAAACTGATATGTCCGCCTTGATTTGTATTTCTTCGATTGACTCTGCCCCATTCTTATTCTGTTGAAGCGTGAAAATAGCAGTTAGGACAAGGACAATCAGTTGCCTTGAGAATCAACCCGATGTAACAATCAAGCACTCGTATACTATCTCCTGGGTATAGCATTAACCCTTAAAGGTAAATTGGTTAACAATATTACCTACAATTAAAAAAAATCTTGAGCTACATGATTCCCTCATGCTACATTGTCTTTGATAAGTTCTAAAAAATGACGGCCCCTGAAAAAAATTGTATTTGCAAAATGATTATTTTAGTTGCTTTAATAAAAGTGAAAATCGTAAATGTTGATCCGATTCACACTGACGCATTTTCTCCTTAGACTTACTGTGTGTACACCTACGCTATTTAAACTCGCGGCCCCGAGTTTTTTTAAAATTGTTTATTTCATGCATAACTTTACCACTGGCATTGTAACTTTCCCAAACTTTTTTTTATTCTAGGTGTTTATTTGTCCATTGAACACTACTATGTTAGTTCAGATATCAAACTATTGACAATTTTTTTAAATTGAAGTCCACAAATGTTAGCGCTAATTCACTTAAAGTGATATGCATAGTGATGCCTGAGTGTTCCGAATTTATATTTGAAAAATCGACTCTTTCTTGGTAAATTCTTAGGCACTGCAACTTTTCTGTTACCTTTGACACAATAATCTCGATCTAACCTAAGGAGTAGGATGACTTGTAAGAATTAAGGGGATGGGGGGGGGGTATACTGATAAAAAATTCTATCATCACACAAAATGTATTTGTAAGATTTGATTTCATGACACCATGAACACCATCCAGATTTGTTTGTCATTACCAGAAGAAGATGATGAAGAAGAAGAAGAAGAAGAAGGAGAGAGAAAGAAAGACAGAAAGAAAGACAGAAAGAATGGAAGAAAGAGTGAGAGGAGAAGAACAAAATGGAACAAGAAGAATGAGATGAAGAAGAAGAAGCAGAAGAAGGAGGAGGAAAAGAAGCAGTAGAAGAAGAAGTGGAAAAAGAAGAAGAGGTAGTTGAAGAAGAAGAAGAACTAGTTGAAGAAGAAGTAGTTGAAGAAGTAGTACTTGAAGAAGTAGTACTTGAAGAAGAAGTATTACTTGAAGAAGAAGAAGAAGAACTAGTTGAAGAAGAAGTAGTTGAAGAAGTAGTACTTGAAGAAGAAGTAGTACTTGAAGAAGAAGTATTACTTGAAGAAGGAGAAGAAGTCGTACTTGAAGAAGAAGGAGAAGGAGGAGGAGAAGAAGAAGAAGAAGAAGAAGAAGAAGAAGAAGAAGAAGAAGGAGGATTTGCAGTCGTAGTCCTACGTAAACCCAACGTCTAATAATGTGTTATAGAGCCTAATCAAAACATAACTCACTGGCCCTACGAAATTCTGATTAATCGAGTTATGTACCATCATTCATCGGGGGTGTTTTACTTCCGAAATCAAATCCTAGACATTAAATAATTTGAGTATTAATGTGAAGTTCATAAGCGAATGGTTAAGTATGCAAACAGCATGTTCAAAGACCAATGACAGGACTGGTTACAATCAAATTAACATATTTAACAATTAAAAAAGGTTTTACAAGCTAAATTAAAAAATACACAAGAAAATTAAAATTCCTGGTGTATTTTGGTGAACAATATTTGGATACAGTCACTCAAACAAGCCATGAAACCCCCTCCCCCCCCCAAAAAAAAGAAACTAAAATGCAAACAATCAGTAATGACTTGCTGCAGGAGATTGGCTCGTTGAATACTTAAGTAGAAAATTGTTAATTTGAATGGAATCATTTCAGTATTTGCTACTTATTTCTTCAAGTGAGCTTCACCTGAGCAAAATAAACTAAATTTCACAAGCCACGTTCATTTTTACCATTAAAATAACATGATACACCGCACCTTTTTGACCTGTGAAATGTTTACTGACCTGGAAAGAATCATTCAGAAAAGTAACAATGGTGGGCATACCTTCATTGCGAGCTACAGAGCACGTTGTTAAAAGTGGCAAGGTTGGAGTAAAGTCAATAGTCACACACTGAAGTCTTTTAAAAATTTATTCACGGAGACTCTATTTACGCGAGTGAACAAATTGAATAAACTTCCATAACTACTGTTAAATAACCGTATTAAATATAAATCTGTATTGTGGACGTTACCGGTTTGGGTGCGCGGGGAAGCTTTAGTGACGCAATATCAGCCGTTTCAAAATCAGATTCATTAATTATGCCAACAAACGAGAGTTTTCACCTTTTTTCTTACAAGCGAAACATTCTGGTTTTACACAGTATACAACCTACTATTATAGTAGGTTGTACATATACTGTGTAAAACCAGAATGTTTCGCTTGTAATACTACCACCCCTGATTACTTCTACTACTTCTCCGACTACTACTACTATTCTACTACTACTACTTCTACTACTACTTCTACTACTACTACTACTACTACTACTACTACTACTACTACTACTACTACCGCTACAGCTGCTGCTGCTAGGACTATTGCTGCTATTTCTTTTCCTTCTTCTTCTTCTTCTTCTACTACTACTGCTGCTACTACTGCACTACCAGACCTACCTCTTCTCTTACCACAGATTTGCAATCACAATATTTTACAGTGACTGTTGATGAATAGGATGAATAGCTTATTTTTTTTATTGATAAGACAATAATAACTTCTAATGCTACTTCTTCGTCTTGTATAACACACACACACACACACACACACACACACACACACACACACACACACACACACACACACACCACACACACACACACACACACACACACACACACACACACACACACACACACACACACACACACACACACACACACACACACACACACACACACACACACACACACACACACACACACACACACACACAATTTATTGTACTCCGCCAAAGACACGTGTGGCAATAATGACCCTAAAAATTCAATATTTTACAAATTATGTTTCAAAATATGTTTCAATTGTAACATTACGTTTGATAGCTGTACAATTAGTTCGTTTGTTGTAATCATAATTCATGTTCTTGAAACAAAATTCAATCCTTTGAACAATCGCCGTAAGAGATTCAAAACAAAAATATCTATACCGTATATCTATTTGCTTCTTTTGTTAATCTGTTTCTATCATTGTAGAGATTAATAATCTAAATCTTATTCTTGTTTTGATACAACATTCTGATGATTAAAGGCCCAGGTATAGGCTTTGGTCGATCAGACAAATTTAACAATGGTATTGTCATGCCAGACGTCAGACAACAAATTAAACTAACTGAAATTTGCTTTTGTTACATTGCGATTTTTTTTTAATTATTTGACAGTAGATATCTCTTACGGCGAAAGAGTCGGGGCCCTTTTTATTTTTTTCATCAAACTCTCAAAAAAATAAAGCGTTTCAGATTTTCTGAGCATTAATACATAATATAGGTCGATCTATGTAAAACGAAACATGAGACGATTTTTTTTCACCATTTACACAAACTATTTACTGCCTTGAGACGTATGCCCTCTTTTGAAGAACGGTACAAGTCGTTATATTATTAGTTTAATCTGAAAGGGACACGTATACAAAATCCATATAAAACGTAAAAATTGAAACGCGCATTTTAAACAACGAATTCAAACAACAAAACAAAATGGTAGGCAAACTCCTTGTTTGGATATCAGCAGCTGTCATGGACTATGAATAACTGACATTGTCAACGCCGTAATGGCTCACATTACGCTGACGAAACCTCAATTACGCCTACAACAACAAAATAATTGATATGTCCGTTGTTACAGTAAGGAATAACAGTTGTACTTACTAGTTATGTTGCCTACTCCAGAAAAGGTAGTCATTGACAGTCAATGCGAAAACGACAAAGCTAGTAGACCATCATGCCGATTAATTTTCATCATCGCCCGGACCGTTATTTTGACACAACCACAGACAGTCAGATCATACTCCTACACGTTCTAAGCCCTCGCAGACCAAATCCACCAAGGCTGCAACTCGTAGGGGAAACCCTTTACCGTATGCGATTTTAGCCGGCCGTAGGTTGTAGGGGATACCTATACGGGTAAAATGACCTTTCGTGGGGGAAAGTAGGGTTTTAATGTCTCGTAGTGATTCTGACAATTTTCCAAAAAAATTCTTAAATCCTCAAGGTTTTTAAAGAACTTCCATATATTTTCGTTTGTATTAGACACTATTTGGGTAAATCCACTGTCATAGTCGGTCACTATATCGTATAATTACACAAACCGTAACGCGTGCCTGCCACAGTATCGAGGTGATCACAACGTCAATTTTCTCAATTAAAATCAATCTTTTGCATTTACTAAGGTTATTTTGTGGGGTAAACTTAGTTTCGTAGGGGAAAATTGGATTTTTGTAGGGGAACACTTACTTTCGTAGGTGAAAAGTAGGGTGTTAGAGCGTAAGGGAAAAATGACGTCCGTAGGTGGAAATACTCATGTGGTGTAGGGGGAAAAGAAACTGTAACCTAGCTAGAAAGCCACACGCCTTCGAACCAATCCCACATTTTTGCAGCTATAGAAAACTCGCCGCAAGAAACCTTCGTATTAATTTTTCATGCACAAAACCACAAAGGCAAAACGGAACAATGAAATTGAACGTCACGGTTTGCTGGCTTTCTTTGGTTCAGATCTATAACAGCATCATTTTGGGACTGTTTTTTGTAAAAAACGTGAACAATGGAACATTCACGGTAGAGTGAGGAAAAAATACACCCGAGGCTTGGTGTTCAGAATTCTACATTCTGAATGCTTCAAAATCTAGTACGGGTAGGCTATAGGGTGGGCCCTTTAGAATAGATACGATAAACATTTGACAGTACAAGTCATATCGGTGTTGACACATAAGAAGAGGAATTTTGATGATTATTTGCCCCGATTATTAACCTTTTAGTGAGGAAGGTTCAGTCAGAAATTAATCTGTGATTTCTATTTCTTGTCACGCATCTCTTGCAGTATAGTAAACGTACGCATTTCAATGTTTGGGAAAAGAAATGCTGGCCATAAGCGGATAGAACGTACAGAGATGTAATCAACCGCTTTGCTTTAAAGTTGTGTAAAAAAAAAAACCCGCCGATTTGACATACAAAAATGTATCACTTTGTATGAGTCTATATGTCATAGCATTCATGTTACATTAGCATGTGAACTAAGTTTATCAAACATTTAAGAAAACAAAACAAAAATTTGAACACAAATTTGGCAGAACAGTAGACACTCCGGGGAAAATTCCACGTTAAACCCCACTAAAACAAAAATAATGTATGACAAAATCCTTCAATATCTGGAAAATGTCTGATCATTTATTTTTGCACAAAAACCATCATACAGGTTAATGCGATCAACCTGGTAATAACCAATCTGATATGCTCCCTAGACTCATTGGTCTCCAATACCCTTGGTTTAACGAAGGTTAAAGTCCAAGGAATAGTTTTGGTAAATGTAAAAAACGAAAATCGTTGCAATTATGTTAGTAAGATAAACGTATGTGATTATCATTGCCGTAAAAATTACTTGCTCTGAAACTCTCCCATTTGTCATAAACTACTCAAAAATATAAAATGTCGGGGGAGGGGGATACTGCTACATGTTCTCATTTACTTTAAACATCACATTTGTCACAATGAGCAATAATTCAGTGGGTTTGATGTTGTTTTCTGATGTTTGAGGTGACAGTAGAATACTCTGTGAGCGATTGACGGAAAAGTTGTCTGATCGACAAAAACATACCTGTATTTCTTTCTTTCTTTCGATAATTTAGCAGTGGTTGATTAATTTGTATCATTTTCTTTCAATAATTTATCCGATGTTTTATTTTTTTCCGGTCAATAATTTAGCCGTTTTTCACTTGAATAGAAAAGGAGGGACCACTGGACCCCAAAGCAAAGTAAGCTAAGCCAAAAGGGAAATAGCGCCACGTACGGTCAGAAATTAGCATTAACGATAGGGTTTTATTTCATCATGGGATTCCAGAAGCGACATAAAATTACTAGCATTGATATCAGAAGAATTATTGACATGGATATTGAAAACGCCACATATAACAATATGGGACGGATGAAATACATAGTCTTCAATCATACCTTCTAAATCATATAGAAATTGTCCAATAGGTACCCGGTTCCCTTGCTTATCTTGGCCAGAACGGTAAACATTCACAATGCGGACTGACTTTGAGTTTGAGGTCACTTCCAGGTAAATTTGACTCAAAAGTGTCATACTTGATTATTTTTTAGGCAAACAGAAATATTTGATCTATGTATAATGCCACCCCCGCCCTGCCTATTTAGTCTGGGTACATGAAGGTATGAGAAGTCAACAGGAGTTCGGCAATCACTGCGCTGTCATGATCAAGTGGCAACCAGCTAGGTTTCAGAAAAAGCAATTATGTCTAGGTTCTGTTCCAGATCAAACTCTGTAAAATCTATGTTGTTTATTTCTGATATGTACTCCTCTGCTATTTTGTGTGTGTGTGTGTGTGTGTGTGTGTGTGTGTGTGTGTGTGTGTGTGTGTGTGTGTGTGTGTGTGTGTGTGTGTGTGTGTGTGTGTGTGTGTGTGTGTGTGTGTGTGTGTGTGTGTGTGTGTGTGTGTGTGTGTGTGTGTGTGTGTGTGTGTGTGTGTGTGTGTTTGCCTTTTGCTGATTATTAGATGACAATTAGAAAAGGGGAATAATGATGATATTCATATTTACCAACAAGAAGTCAATCTTACTTTTTTTACAGACGAAACTCAATCAGTGAAATTCTGACGAAGCTGGTCGCAAAAAGACAAATGTATTTTTTGAGTGCTCGAAAACGGTGCTAAACAATCAAAAATGTTGCTAAACTTATCGACAAGAGACGGAGTTGAAATTAGCATTCCCATCGCCATGGCATCACAAGACCAATCTCAATTTACTGTTCGAAAATGGCTTTTATAACTATTAGTACTATTACTACTAGGTGTTAAAAATAAAACTTGTCAATTTTGGTATTCAATAACACAAAAACTATACACCAAATAATACTGGCATGAGTACGGGTTATAGCTGAAGAGTGAACATTTTTGTTGGAGGTGGTTTGAATACGATATCAATAATCAGTTCTATGTAATTCATGCTTATTCAAAAGTTAGGGTTCAGATTTTGCTCAAAATCCAACCTCCTGTACAAAATTGAAACTGTACAGAAATCAAATGGTGTGTGTGAGAGTGTGTGTCTTGTCCATACACCATAGCAATAGACAATGGCTGTGCATATCGCACATTATAAACTCTGGAATGCAATATTCTCTTTTAGGTCTCGGGTAGATGATTGCTTTATTAATATTCATTAGAAATCAGCCTGGCCACTGGTAGTCTCAATTATAGGTGTACATTTAGGGTAAGATGCAAGCATTGTGTTTCCATGCTTTGTCATGCAGTATTAGACTTTGCCATTCAAGCTAACAAACATTTTGCTTTCTGTGTTACCATCAATCACAAATTTCCTTGTTCTTCTTAATGTTGTTTAAAATTAAATTACATCATCATCGGCAGCATCGACATAATTATTTTGATTGTATGGATTTATTTCTCAACAGTTAAAATCCATTAAAAGCATAAAAAACATCTTCAGGGCACGAATTTTGATTTACTTTTTACAAAGGTTGTAAATAAAGACTAGTAGTGGCCAGCTACTTTCTAATGAATATTAATAAAGCATTCATCTACCCGAGACCTAAAAGAGAATATTGCATTTCAGAGTTTCTAATGTGTGATATGCACAGCCATTGTCTATTGCTATTGCGTGTGGACAAGACACACACTCTCACACACACCATTTGATTTCTGTACAGTTTCAATTTTGTACAGGAGGTTGGATCTTGAGCAAAATCTGAGCCCTAACCTTTTAAATAAGCATGAATTTCATAAAACTGATTATTGATATCGTATTGAAACCACCTTCAACAAAAATGTTCACTCTTCAGCCATAACCCGTACTCATGTCAGCATTATCTGGTGTATAGTTTTTGTGTTATTAAATACCAAAATTGACAAGTTTTATTTTTAACACCTAGTAGTCATGTTCTATTACTACATTACAAACACCCACATCTGTAATCACATGAACCGAACAAATAACGCAATCTGACTACGTATGTAATAATGTTTGCCCTTTTTCTTCGATTTAAATTATGTTAATATTATACATGTACTGTTGCCTGTGTAGTGTTGCACATGGACCCCTGGGAAGAACAGCTGTGCCCTATAGGCACAGCTGAATCTGGGCTATCCAGCCGCACTTTAAGATACTCTCATGTAAATGTTATTTTTGTATATGTTTTTATGCAGAAATAACTGAAGACAAATGCAAACGAAAACAGCAATTCAGTTCCATGTTTCGAATGTGAGGGAAATACATCATAGGCTGCATTGTTTTCTGTTTCTCATTAACTGAAACTGAATGATGAAACATTCTGTTTGAAAAGCAGTCATCCGTCATGACAGGAAACAAAACGAAGTCATACACTCACGCTATTGTATAATAGTTTTACAGAGAAAAACCGTCTCCAATTCACTTTCAATTCATACGCCTAATTTAGTATTGTTTTAATTAATTTCCTCATGAAGGCTGTGTGAATTAACATAAAGCACTCCACATAGCTTGAAGTATAGCTGGTTAGATCCTGACTCAGCTGTGCCTATAGGGTGAAGATTTTTACCCCAAAGGGACCGGTTGCAACCAACGACATTATAAATATTAACCGTGGCAAAAAGTACATAAAAAAAGTAACCAACAAACCAGCCATCCAACCGACCCATCATACAAACACACACATATATAAACAAAAATCACAGGCAAATACGAGCAAACAAATTAAACTATAATGTAAACAATCGCAGAGTTAAAAAAAACGGAAAATACATCAACCCTTACCTCAGTCTGTTCCATACACAATTCTTTGTACCTCTTCCGAAAATTCACGAACAATTTATTAGTACCGCAATTTCCAAATTGCTTTATAAAGTTGCTTGTTCAGTTTAAATTAGTTGGTTTTCAGAATTTCAGTATAATAAAGTACCTTAGTTGGGCTTTAGTATAAACACCTTTTTCTTTTAATTTGTTCATACCTTTGTGATAACCTGAGACGCAGATCAAAAAGCTTCGTTATCATCCAAACATGATATTTGTTAAAGCAATTTGGAAAAATTCTTGTGTAAAACCAGTACTTCATGATCACGGTGCATAACGGGTCACCTAATTCCCTATCGTGGCAAACCATCAGGGGTGTCACTAGACCATTTTTGAATGGGGGTGTACATGATCAATTTGCCAACTGGCAAAAAATGAAAATGCCGATTGCAAGGGTTGTTCGAAGGTCGTGAACGACGGCATCCGTATGATGAGGGGGGGGGGCGATACTGAGTGTTTTCATTCGTCATCTACTCATAAATTGTTGTTTCCATCGCTTTGTTAACGTTCCAAAATGTATATTTTGGATGAAGGAATCATTACTCAAATTGTTGTGCAAAATGTGTGGCGATTTCTGGCTAGTTATTGTTAAGCCTAGCATGTCGTACATGCAGAAAAGAGGGTTTTTATAGAAGCCGAGAAAATATGATAAACTTAGTAAGTCAAATTTATCCTAATGCTAAAGATAGATGAAGTACAAATACCTTTGTCCCATACAATGATTAAACCAATCGAAAAACAAGACAATTTCAATGGCAGCCATTTTGAAATATCAAGATAACAGCCAAGAATAATTTGCTGGTACTATCATAGAAACCATTGTGGAGTATCGAAAATCAAAAGGAACTAAAACAAAAATAAAAACTAGAGTATCGATTAAATGTTTTTACATGAAAATGATTCTCAGCCACGCCCTACACACAGGATTCTTTGAAATACCACCGTAAGAAATGCAATACACATCTATCAAAATAAATGAAATTCGATGTTTGAAAGGCTTTTATTGGCAACACAAAATGTAAATTATACTTTCACGACCCATCATTTTTGCCATCAGTTCGTTATCTGTATCAAAAGTGTAATTGCATCCTTTTCCGGGTTCAGTCTGGTCACCACAACTAAATTCTAGTTTCATATTACTTTCCTCTCCCAAAGCAGAATAATTGACGTCATGCGTGGGACTGTCAACCTTATCCACACCGTCGCTCCGCCCTCTACGTCTCACCTCTCACTCATCTTTCTAAAAATAAACATCCTAAAATATCATTATTTCTACAACATTTATTGGGTCTTCTTAAGCCATGATTACAAATAAAACAAGTGATTAGATATTCTGTTGACATTAAAAGAGACTCATTATGTACAGTGAGGAAGGTAAAAGGTAAAATAATTATATTTCGTAGGTGGCGCAATAAGACGAAGGTAACTACACACGCTATCGTTCCCAGGGCCCTGCGTCCGTGTATGAGTTCCTGATAATGTTCGTTAGATATCGATGAGAAACTGACGTCATGTTTGCACATTTTTCTGATCTACTTTCACAGTTGAACCGGTGACACCTCTCCTTTGCGTGTTGTAAAACTGATACACCAAGCCCGAACTACATTACTCGGACTTTATTCTCTGAAGCGGCAGAATCAATTGGAACTATCAATTGGAACTATCTGTCAATTTCTGAGCCTCGTCACAAGTTGATTAAATCTTTGGACATCTTGTTTTTTTTAAAGGTACGTTACTCAGAGAATCAAAATTAACTGTTACTTGTTCATAATCGCTATATGGGCAATTTCATACGACACGCGTCATTTTGGCCTTTATTTCAATCAAAAAGGCAAATTTACTCCACCTGACCACTTATACTTGTTACTTGTTGTCATAATGTGTCACTCATTGTACATATTTACGGTTGTAATTATTCTTGGAGTGTGCAATATATATTTGTGTATTTGTGTTATTTCCGTTATGTGATTGGATTTTTGGCAGGCTTGTTTTCTATAAGAGCAAAGGATAACAAAGAGTTATTTTACGATTTAAATGTTGTGTGACCGTTTCTCATTTTCACGTAACTTCCACAAAGCTTTTTGGGGAAGGATGAGGAGGAGGTTACCTCATGATATGGTCCCGTTTCCAGACCCTGCGACCTTTTCTCCCATCGCCTTCGAGTAGCAGTAGTGTGGGTGCCCCGCATCATGCAATGGCAGCCACGACAGTTGCAGGACTAGTCTGAGTCAGAGCATTTGACTGGGGATATTAGTTTCCTTAGAATGGGTTCATCTAAACGTCTGGAAACCAGGCTACTAATTATTATTAATATGTAAACGCGGTAAGGACCTGCGAATTGGGAATGTGGGCTTGTCTTATTCTGAGGATTGATAAGATCTTTATTTTCTCCTAGTTATTTTATCATGCATGGACAGGATTTCAGTGTGTAACACTCCCTCGATATCAATAAATATAATATGATAATATAGGCCTATTCGATACAAATAATGTCTAAAGGCT
>JZLH01S0336433.1:107417-124070 GCA_001188425.1 Eucidaris tribuloides
CATTTATGTATTTATTTATTTATCTATTCATTTGTATATTTATCTATTTATTTGTGTATCTATTTGTCTTTATTGTTTATCTTTTTATATATTTATCTTTCTATGTTTTACGTATTTATCTATATACTTATTTATTTATCTTTCATTTATTTATTTGTGTTTCAATTTATTCTTTATCTTTTTATTTATGTTTTTCTATTTATCTTTTTACGTTTCATATATTAACATTTTTATGTATTTATCTATTTATTTAGTGATAGAAACTGTATATCTATTTACATATATATATATCTATTTGTCAATTTATCCATTCATCCACTCATGCATTTATCTTTTATATGTTTCTATCTGCTCATCTATCTATATATTTGTTATCTCTTTATTTATTTATTTGCTTTTTTTATTATTTATCTTTTATTTACTTATTCATTTATTTATTTATTTTCTCTTTTTATCTATTTATCTCTATCTATTTATCATTTATTCATTAGTTCATATTCATTTATCTATATTTATTTAGTTATCTACACTTGGGTTCGTGCACGCAACCAAAGAGACTCCTTTATAAACTGAGTCAGGAGTGTTCGCCCTCCCCCACCAGACCTAATTGTATCGTTTTTCTCAAAATAGTATAAATCAATTATTACTTTTTTATCATGTGACAATAGTTTAACACTAGTAATTTTCTTACCACTAGGAAAATATGTCAATTGAATAGATGAATAGATAAATAGATAAATAAATAAAAGAATGGATCAATAAACAAAGGTAGGTAGATAGATAGATAGATAGATAGATAAACAGATGAAGGGATCAATAACAGATGAATGGATAAATACATAAATTCATAAATAGATAAATGAATAGATAAATTATTGAAACCATAAAAAGATAAATAGATAGACAAATAAATTCAGAAATAGATAAATTTATAGATACATAAATATGTATAGATAAGTAGATTAATACATACTGAGATAAAAAGATAATTAGATGAGTGGACAAATAAATACATGAATTTATAGATGAATATACAAATAGATAAATAAATAAATAAATAAATAAATAAATAAATAAATACATTTATTTATGTATACATAAATGAATGAATTCATTCATTCGCACACTGAACTCTAACAGTGCGTGAAGCATTATACCCGTATTCGAATATGTATTGATTTTTGTGTGTGCCATATTTTTTCTATACACGAATTGTGCACATGAGGCTTACTGTTTGCATTTATTATATACGCATTGAACAAAGACTGAATATTTATTTTTCTTGATGACGTAATTATTGAAGGGAAGTTCAACTGCATTTAACTATCCTCATCCCACTTGGGTTCCCATTGCAGATTTTCCTTGTGATACACACACTACTGCACTGCACTAATGTTGATCATAACTCCCTGGTTCAGACTAGCGCAATATATATATATATTTTTTAAGTCTTAACATGCCAGAGTAATTACAGGTCTATGGACATAGGTATTGTATGGTGCATATTCTGTGAATTGGATGGATGATATATGATAAGAGGAGGAGGAGGAGGAGGAGAGGAGGAGGAGAAAAGAAGAAGCGAGAAGAAGAAGAAGAAGAAGAGAAAGTAAGAATGAAGAAGAAGAAGAGCGGAGCCGGCAGTGAAAGTCGATGAAAGAAGAACCGAGCTAAGAAGAAGCAAGGATCGGAAGAAGTAAGGAAAAAAAAGAAGTGAAGACAGACAGACAGTGAAGGCGCGGGGAAAGCAGCGAGGCGAACAGAGAGAGAGGCGAAAGGCAGGCGCAGAGGCCCGAGAGGGATGGAAGGGAGGGAAAGAGAAGAGAGACCTAAGAAGAGAGAAGAAAGAACGAAGAGAGAAGAAGAAGATGATGATTATGAACAAGAAGTAACAAGAAGGTTAAGGATAGGGAGAAAAAGAAGAAGACAAAACTTGATAAAGAGGAAAAGAAGTATTATCCAATCCAGTCAGAAAAGACGGTTTATGTTAATACCGGGTGTTAAAATGTAGAATTTTTACTTTTTTTCGCATATATTTCCTTCTTTATTTGCTGGCGTTATGCCATAATATTAGAAATGAGGTATCGTTGTTATCATTTGCTGTCACTTACTGCATTGCGAAACTAAAGTAGATTTAGTATTTGAATAGTGTTATCATCAGTTAGTGAAAACAGAAGTCACATTTCCTTATTTCCTCGTGGGATTGCAAAGTTTGGTTTCATGTGCGCTTACGATTTGTGCAATTACATATCAGATATCATATCGCTATATGCTGGTATTGATGAGGCTATTCCCTGCTGTATTAGAGGGTTTTCATAGAATTTGTATAAAATGATATGTTTTAGATCAGAAAAGAATATGTCATCGTATTACATCTCATCAATAAACCCCCAGAACACAACTTTTTATAGCGTGTAATCTATCAGATATGACACCAGGAAACCATTACGAAATCCTTTACGTCCGACCACGGAGGTAGAACCGAGGCGCCCATCTCCATGGTCTGACATAAACCACAAACGCAAAATATCCTACAAGCACATAAAAAATACGTTTAGAAATTAAGCTTGAGAAATAGCGATTTTGAGTTCATTTTAGTTGCATAATATGTATTATATTGCCATGCAAAATTAATGAATCAAATCAAATCAAATCAAATTAGTAAGCGATGTTACGTAGTTCCATTACGTTTGAATTTTATCAGCGCATATTTTCACAAAAACTGACTTTTCCATTCGAAGGTTTTTATGACAGCTGAAAACTGATGTATGATTTTAGCTTATTTGGTCGATAAGATCCTTTTGGGTGTGCAAATCATGGACATAAACTTCAAACTAGTGTAGAAAGTTTTCAGTCTCCGAAAATAATAAATATTTCGCAATTTCACAATATACCGTTCACTTCGCTAAAAAAAACAAAACAATCTAATGCTGAAATAAACCATGCTCAAGAATGGTACAAAATTCGGGATGGGGGGGGGGGGGAGTGGGGCTTAACACGCCTCCCATAGCACCTCAACTACAAACCGAGCTAACTTGACTTCGAAATAAATAAAACCCCACCCTTGTAGTTTTTAAAGTGCAGGGGTACTGATTCCATGATTGTATAATGCCCAAATTGTAATCCCTCTTCGATGTGTTTTCATTTTCCCCCCACAAACCTCATACAGAGATTTGGTTAGTAGGCCTTCATCGAGTCTGACAGACATGGATATTCTCCATATCGCTGAGGGCATACCACCAGATCTCTTTATAAAGCTCGGCATGAAACTTGGATTTAAGTACGCGGAGCTGGGACACATAGAACATAATTATCCACGTGATAGTCAACGAGCCATGGTCGATATGCTGATGAAGTGGAGGGAAAAGAACAACGAGGGACCTGAACTACGAACTAGACTACGCGAGGCTCTGAGGGATGTGGACCTTCATCTACATCCTGATAATCGTGTCGGTGAGTACATTACAAATGGAAGTAAGAAATTACCCCATCCCCCTCGCTCATTCATTGAGGGTGGGGTCACAGGAAATATTCGAAGTCTACCATATAATCGTCTGTGGCTGTGTATTTGTTATTTCAATACACATTAAAATCAACAACATGTGAAGCAATCACGAAGATCTTCCATAGCCTTATATAAAATTACCGTTTTTGTAAGCAAGGGCGGAATTTGTTTTCTTCAAAATAGATTTTATTTATTCTTTTTGAGTCAGCAAATGTATAGACTTCTTTTTTAATATTCTGCTGTTGTGATTGATATGTGATAGTATCTAAACTTAAACCTCCTACTTGTGAACAAATAGTTGTTATTATGTTATGAATTAAGATTTTTTTTCAAATAAAACATTTGTTCAGCACATCCTCCCTTTAATAGTGTAATTTCTAATTTCCACAATGATCCTTTCATATTGTAAAGGCGAAAGTCTTAATATACTTGGAAATCCAGTCATTATTATGGTAATCACATTTTCCATATTATCGTCACCTGCGTGATGGCTTTGTGGATAGAGCGTCCGCCTCACGTCCAGAAGGTCGCGGGATCGAGCCCCGGCCGGGTCATACCAAAGACTTTTAAACATGGTACCTTCTGCTTTCCAGCCAGGCGCTCGGCATTCTAGAACAGAGAAGGGTAATAATTACATTTATGTTATGCAGGGCGCTGGAGAGCAGTCTATCAGACTGAAGTGACTACACGGTTAAATAAGACCTTTTCTTCTTCTTTCTTGTTATTATTATCAACTGGCTCACCCTGTGTAAAGTTTGATGGTTGCTAAGATCGTTGGTCCCGCTAGCACCAACAAACATTAAACAATAAAGTCGCTTTAACTTATTCCACCTACATACAAACTTTTCTTTAGGTATTTACGTTATAGCTCTACAAACTTCTTGTTTGTTTGATTGGTCATTTGAATTAGCACCTTTTGGGAGCAAAAAGTGGAATAGATTTAGCACCTTCGGGAAAAAACTTATTTTTTTTTTTTACTTTTCTTTATGTAAGAAGACAGTCAATCTGCTCGGGCGACCGATGTACAGAAAAATCTTCCTATAAGACTTCTTTTGATTCGGCTTAAAAAAACGCTTCTCGTTGAATGTGTGTATTACAGGAAGTTACTTAAAGACCACTTTTCTTGTCTTCTTTTCTGTCTGTGCGGGTCTTTATAATAGATTTGCCCTAGATGAAAAAAATACTCATTAATAATGATATTAATGACACAAAAAGTACTAATATTGAATAATGATATTATATTAGATAATTAACTAATATAATAATAGTAAAATAATAGGTGTGATAATTAATTTGAAAAACAAATGTTAATGCGAATGGAAAAAAAAATCTATCATATTGTCATTAATAAGTCAAACAGACCGGCAAGATGTGACACAGCCAACAGTTAATACTTGGTCTGATATCTCACAGAAATGATGTCATCACCCACCAAGACAATACATGAAGCTGTGGCCCATGCCGGAGAATCAGGAGGAACCACGTCAACAGGTGAATATAGAGTAGTGTGATGCATCATGCATCATTCGATCAATTTCAAGTTAGTTGAAATAGTCCAGGATGGACATTATGTATGAATACTGTACAGATTTAACATCAGAACAATAAGCCTGCAAATTCTTACTAAACACAACAAAAAAGTTACTACCCCCTTTTCAAAATACCATAATTTTTTATAGAAATGATTTTGATCAAAATAATTTGGCAAGGGTGGTTCTGCACTGATTGACTAACATCTGTGTGAAAATGTGATTGATCCGTCAAGTCATGCATGAGTGAACACATATTAAATACATAAATGTCACTTTTTAAAAGTCACAAGGGTCATTTCGAGTGATTTGTGATGCAGGATTTGACAAATTCTGTTTCTGTTGAATGATTGAGCACTATTTATGTTAATCATCTACTGTTTGACCCCCTGACTCCTCCCCTAACACTTTTCGCATATTTTACGCTTTAGTGAGCTCAATTCAAACATTTTCATCATTCCTCAATTTTGAAATTGTATAATCCATCCAGTTTATTGAAAAAGAAATTAAATCCGATATTTTTCAGCAAAATGTATCTTTACATGTTGTATGAACATGAGAGGTTGTAACCATGTCATGGTTCAGTGAGCACACTTTATAATTAAAGCAAAAAATACCATTATTTACCATTATTTGGCATAAGAGATGACTCCTGTGACTTTTGAAAAATGACTATTTTCCTTTAATGCATGATCACTCACGAATGGCTTGACGGATTAATCTTATTTTCACAGAGGTTAGCCAATGAGTGTAGAAATGTTCCTGCAAAATTATTTAGCTAAAACGTATTTCGTTAAAAAATTATGGTAGTCTGAAAAAAGGGGCAGTTACTTTTTTGTTGTTGTGTGTATTAACATGTAACATGGTGTTAAATTTATTTTTGGTCAGATTGTTAAAGTTGGACCTTTTTTGCATGCCTAGAAATTAACAATGTATAAATACACTGGTACATAGAAGCAAACCTAAGTTAAATACAGATTTTAGTTGAATTATGGTGACCGTTAGGCTTTCATTTGAAGCATTCTCTCCTAGAGACAAATTTTCCTAGCACTGAACTTTTGAAACATGTAAAACCGGAACTTCATCAGATTTCTTTGATAAATAAGGAATATTTTCGTGATGGTGGACACTTGAAACAACGAGGAACGTGTTACACAAGAATCCTGCTTTTTTCCTTTTAACCACATTAAAGTGATAGGCTAACATTGTGGAGCTTCAATTTAAAAAAATGTCAAACTTTGATATCCGAGTTACATAGTAGTGTTCAAATGGACAAATAAACACCCTAGAATACAAAAGTTCGGAAAGTTACACTGCCAATGGCAAGTTATGCATGAATAAACAATTAAAACTCGGGGCGAGTTTTAATAGCCTAAGTGTACACACAGTAAGTCTATGGGAGTGAATCTGGTCAACTTACGATTTTCACTTTTGTAAAGCACTAAATAATAATTTTGAAATACAATTTTTTCAGGGCTTAATTTTTAGACCTCATGAAAGACACTGGTAGCATGGGGAATCATGTGGCTCAGATTTTTTTAACTGTGGTAAATGTTAGCCAATACCTTTAACTACCCTGCTTGCAGTAAAATGCCTTTGGCTAATTACTCTGTATTAATGTCTGTATAGGTCCTTATTAACAAATGTGTTTTGATATGTTAGGAATTTTGATTCTATCCTGAAAATTTTGTCCTGTTTTGTTTAATCAAGAAAAACCAACTTTAATTTGACGCAGACACGTTTTTTGGCTTACTATTAAGTTATTAATGTTAAAGTGATAATTTATGCACGAGGGTTGAGGGCTACAGTAGAAAGTCTTTGTTGAACGTACAGGAGAAATTTTGATTAGTTAATATGCTATTTTACAAATTATATTTTTGTACATGCAATGTTTTCAAATTGCAATATGTAGCATTAACTGTGAATTACAGAAATAAAATAAATCATTCTGCTACCACCACCAGTACTACTACTACTACTACTACTACTACTACTACTACTACTACTGCTACTACTACTACTGCTACTACTACTACAACTATCTACCACAATAACTACTACTACTGCTGCTCCTGTTACTGCTGCTGCTGCTACTACTACTAATGCAACTCATACTATACTGCTATAACCCGGTGCCCGAAAAATACCCGTTGCTTTTATTGTTTTGTATGCACAGTAAAAAAAGTAAGCAGGGGTATTATTATCATTATTATTCATGGTATATGACCATGGTTATGATCATGATGATGATTACTATTGTTAGTAGTAGTAGCAGTAGTATTATCAGAAGTAGTATAAGTAGAAGAAGCAATGTGATAATAGTAAAAGTATATGTAGTAGTACAGGTTTTCCCGGTCATTTTCACACAATTTGCATTCCATTTATTATCCAGATCATTCAGTTTCAAGTGAAATAGAATGACCCGTGATACAAATCATTCGTTTTGTTGAAACTGACATTCGATGTCATTATAAAGCATTTGGATTATAAACTCTACATCGTGCTTTCATTTTCACGTGGTTAACACTTATGGGTTATTCACGCATTCGTATTCAAGAATGTGCAATCGTGTAATTTATTTATTTATTTATTTATGGCAAAGAAAGAGGACATTAACTTTAAATCCTTGAAAAGGGCATTAACACTGTACAAACTCTATATCAATAAAACATATAATAAATATACACAATGTTTTTTTTAAAAATAACTTCGGAAGCAATAAGCAGATTTCACGTAAATGAAAAAGAAATGGTTTAATGGAAAGGAGTTATCCTCTACGTAAATAGATTTGAAACTGACTGATAAATATGAGAATTTAAAGCGTTCTTTTCACAAACTGAACGAGGCAGGTACTTTTATGATAAGCACAAATGACAAATCAAACATACCCATCTTGAAACTGAATCATCAGTTCGCCAGATATTTATCAGACGAGTTGAATTTGAATATTGGATGGTTAAGATGAGTAAAAAAAAATGCGAAAATGATCGGGAAAACGTATATTAGAAGAAGGAATAAGTAGTACAGTGAAATGATACTGATTATTAATATTCATGTTATTATTGTTATTTATTATTATTAACATTATTACTATTACTACTCTTATTATTTTTATCATCATTTTCATAATTATTGCTGTCATAAGAATATTTAATTCCGTAGAGTTAACACATGCTACTACCGATTTCCGTATCCAACCTGTTAATATTCTTGTTCGTCTTATTATTATTTTAAACATAATCACTATAACTTTCACTATAATTTTACCTATTTATTTATCATTATTATCATTATTATAATATTTATGATGATGAAGATGATTATTATTATTATATCATCGTCATCATTATTTTCATTATTACATTATTATCATTAATTATTATTATCATTATTATTATTATTACATTAATATCATTATCATTATCATTATTATTATTATTATTATTATTATAATTACATTATCATAATTATCATTATTATTATTATTATTATAACATTATCATTATTATTATTATTATTATTATTATTATTATTATTATTATTATTATTATTATTATTGTTATTATTATTATTATTATCAATACTATTATTTTTATTTGGAGGGCCATCATTATTTCTACTCTTTCACAATTGGTATGCACTTAACAGATACACTCAGGGTTGACCAACTCCGTAAAACGCTCTCAGAGTACTATGAGGAAGAGCTCTGTTTCATCCAACCTCGGCCCTGGGATAAACGGGACTTCGCAAAAATGGATGACCTCTACACCGTCGTTACTATGCGCAAGGAGGATGTGCCTGATCGGAAAAAGAGAGAATGCCAGAAAATCAGATTGGAAAACTCAATCGACGACATATTCATCACTAAAATAAGGGGCAAGTTGCCGAAAAGAATTGTAATATTTGCTCCAGCAGGTCATGGTAAAACTACAGCTGTTTTGAAAATGGCACATGACTGGGCAATTAATAAAACTACTTCTCCTTTGAAAGATATCCCACTTTTGTTTGTGCTAAAAATGAGGCAAATGGATCTACACACGTCGCTAGGTGAAGCAATCAAATCACAGTTGCTTCCCGATATGACAGAAGCAACCCCAGAGTCAATAGAGCATTTCATCAACATCCACCAGGAGGATATTGCTCTCATGTTTGATGGGCTGGATGAGTATGCAGGCAGTATAACTTCCACAGAGGTCACAAGTAATGTCATTCGCATCTTGCTGAACCGACAGTACAAACGAACGAGAGTACTTGTGACCTCTCGTCCTTTCCTGACAAAAGCCTTTGATCATTCGGAAGCTCTCCGCCGGTGTTACGCCTTCATGGAGATTGAAGGCTACACCAAGGAGGATTCCCAAAAGTACATACAACGATATTTCAAGGCTGATCGGGCAGAGGGAGATGCTTTGCTAACATACTTACAAGGCAATGATCTCATTAATGGCTTAATCATTGTACCACTGTTTTGTACAATGATTAGTTGTCTGTGGGAGGGAGGTCTTCTTACCAACGTGTCCACCCTGTCTTCTTTATTCTGGGGAATCGTTGTTTTCATGCAAGAACATTCAAAGAAGAATTTCGGGGTCAACTTACCCGATCTTAGGTCGCTTCTTCAGCATTTGGGGAAAGTTGCATTCAGTGGGTTGTTAACTGATAAGAGGAAGATCGTGTTTGATGGTCAAGTATTCCAGAGTATTCCAGACCACCTAGCTGCTGGCCTGAAGCTTGGACTTATCTCTGAGCAGGTAGTTATACTACGTCACTTCGATGAGCAGGGGAGGACATCAAGATCGGACGTAGAATTCTTTCACAAGCTGGCGCAAGAGTACTGCGCCAGCAAGTACCTGTCCAGCTTACCACTAGACCAACTACAAACCACACTACAGCAGTTAGGCAGCGATGTCAAAACCCTGGAATTCAGTAATATTTTAAAGTTTGTATTCGGAGCATCCAATGACACACGCACCTGCCGAACAATCTTGCGTCACATCAACGGGATTTCCTGGGAAATGGTCGCCCAGAAGTATAGATTAATCCTCGACTGTCTTAGCGAGGTGGTGGATTGTGAAGACATGACGCAGACTCTTCAGGCAAGTTTCGAAGAAGGACAATTGGAAATCAGCGATGCCTCGCCTAGCACAGTGATGGGACTGGAGAAAATTCCCGGCCTGGTGAAGGAAAAGGTATTTATTTTGTCATGTTGATAACAATTTTAAACAGCCTCCACAATAATATTAATAAATAACAAATGCAAGTTAGTTTCCAACAAGGGAGGATGGAACTCAATGAGGTCCCACTCAGCAACGTGATCAGACTTAAAAGCTACCTGGTCTCGTGACTGAAAATGTATTTATTTTATGGTGTTGATGTTATCAGCAATATTAAAATGCAGCAACAAAAATATTAAATACACTCTTGCTCATAATTATGGAATATTTTACTGATACTTAAGTTCTTTCTCCTATATCGTCCAAAATTTTCAAGATAAGTGTTTATTTCACAAAAACGCAGTATGTGAAGCAATTTTTGGATTTCATGAGATGACTAAAGTAAAAACTAAAAACATTTGAGCGCAATAACAATTATATATATATATATTTTTAAAAATCCACCAAAAATCATGAAAAAAGTATTAAATAAAAGTAATTAAAAAAACAACCCAAAAAACTGATAAATTTTGATCTAATGTCAATTATCATTAAATTAACATCAGAATAGTCTATTACAAGTCTAATAACGCGCGTAACTACCACGTGACTCAACACAAATTCTGAATACCGCCATTTTTAAACACAGGTTTTAGCGTCGAGTCGGACGCTACAAAATGCTCAGCATTCCTGAAATACTTAGATTACAATTGTTTCACCAGGGGTGAGCAAATATTAATCCCAGATGTACCGTTCACGGAAAAATGGCTTCTAAAATGTCTCTTAAATACTCCATAATTATGAGCATGAGTGTATGCCTAATAATAACTAATAATAACAGGAATGATGATGATGATGATGCTAATGCTTATGCTAATGTTACAACTACTACCACTACTACTACCATGCTTACGCCTATGGTTAAAATTGCTTCTATCTCAGCTGACCTACTAAACGTATGATTTGAAATTTTAATAGCGTTGTTAGTGATAGATAATGCAAAGGTGTGTAACTTACGTTTTACAAAAGTGTGTTTTAAAGCTATATTGCACCGAACCTGTCATAATTTTCGATAGGCTCATACTTTCACCAATATTATTAAATCAAAGTTCCCTCTCCCGGGTCCCCCATCGCCCCGACACCCCCACGACCATTTGAAAGAAGGTATCGATCAGCAGCAATGATTTCAATTAAATTGCGTACATGAATTACATGAATTGTTCGTATAGCCATCGCACACATATCGCGCGTGCATCCCAGCCAAGGTACTCGTAGTATACAAATTATGTACTGATGCGAGAGTCTCCGATTCAAGCTATGACGAGCCCGAGGTTACGTGGACTGTACTACTTTCCGGAGGGGCGCAGCCGTGCCCACAGTTCACGTAACCAAAGGCTTCATAGTTTCAAACCGAGACTCTCAGGCCAAAACATATTTGTTTTATATCCATCATCAATGTGGAAACTATACAAAGTATGAAAAAAAAGGAAATTCACGTACGTTACCTCTGGTCTTGCTACATTTGCATAGAGTACGTGTGTAGGTGTTGCATTCATGCAGCTGCTCCACATTTGTATTTGCGTTACGGATAGGAGACTCAATTCCATTGATTTATATACTCTAGTAAGTCGAGTACCAATTTTATAAACCTAGAAACCATTGTCAGTAGGCCTACAGATTTACCTAAAAATTGGCTGCAACATTTCAAACCCTTTGCTGAACTTTGATCGACAGTCTGTGCAAATTCAAGTTGTTATTGTAACGATTAATAGATCAACAGATGGTTGCAAACATCATTTCTCTTTCAACAATTAAACAAAAATACGCGGAATAACGTTGTATTGATGCATTTGCAACATGTACAAAACATCTGCTGTGTGGTGCAAATGAAGAGTTTCATAACAAAAGCCAAACGCCCTTTTTTCAATTTTTTAAATCAAAAATAGCAAAATTTTGAATAGCGAGAGGGCTAACTGGAGTATATTTTCATTTTTTTTTTCAAAATTCATTTTAACGTCTAATTTGGTGATTCCAAAAACACAGTTTTATGGCAAAAACCAATAAACGCCACCTGATTTTCATGTCAAAATCCAATTTATCCACTCAACCAATCAGTGTGCATATCATTCACAACGTGGCGGTGCCCTTACAACCCTAGAAACGCACAGTGACCCCAGGCAGGTCAGGTGCATGCTAGCATTTTTATTTCCAAAAATTCACCATTCAGTTTGCCTAAAATGTATATATTGGCTTTTGCTATGAAATCTTCAAATGTATTACTGAGGAGAGAAACTACAAGCGTAGTCACAGAAAATTTATCTTGTGCACTATCCGTATAAATTGTTGTAATTAATTTACTTACTTTTATTCTTGCTATTCCTATTTGAATTGTTTGATGATCATTAAAATTTCGTGATCTATTTCCTGTCCTCTCCCCATTACGTAGATCAACTATGTCTCTATTTACTCCACCCCAATCTATCGGCCTCCCTGGCCAGCCGAATGTGGGCCAGCCTCGCCCTCTGTCCCCTCGAGGTATTGAAGGTTTGGAAGTCGTCCCCCGAGACTGTGTCAGGGATGGCCGGTGTGTTGGAGGGGGGCCACACGAGGCTCAAGGAGCTCGGATTAGTCAACGTAAAGGTCGGGGAGTCGGGATTGATGCGCCTCGTGAAGGCGTGTCAATTCATTACCACGACGAGGATAATAGAGTAAGCAATAACATATTGAATACCACTACAAGGAATATCATACATGTCGGCTAACAAGGGAATCAATTCCTGCATGCTTTGTGGAAAGTTCTAACTGCATGAGTAGAAAATTAGTGTTTATTTTTATTTTATGATTGTCCACAAAATAACACAAATAAGCTTAGACTTGTGTTTTAAAACGCCGTGAATCATTTTTAACTGGACTGCTGCAGCTCACGTTACGAATGAATCAGCTTGTTTTATCTAATCAATTAGTTCTTAATAATTTAGAAAATTGATTGCTTTATAAACAACAACGGAAGTTTTATATATTTTCACTCTTTCACATTTGAAGAGATAAAGATAAAGTATTAAAAAAATGGCACGTTTATTGTTCATATTTTCACAAATCATCGCGTGTTGTGTGTAATTTCGTGTAATTATCCTGGCTATTTTTTTTTCGAACGGCTATAACATTGTAAGTGGGTGAGGAATCAAAACATGTTGTATGGAATACTTGTCGGAAATTTTTAAAGCTTTCTTACGTCAAATTTTTGATAAAAAGAATTAATAGCTACTCTGAGGATTTTTTTTAAAAATAAATTTTGTTTTCTTCATAGTCGTCGCGTACTGTTAAGATCCCGCGGTGTAAGGTTAGGTTTCGCGTAATTAACCTAGATAAATGTGTCAAACAAGTGTAGGGAATTTTAAAAGGTTTCTAATGATGTCAAATTTTTGTTGATATAAAGAAATAAATTATTTCTCTACCTCCATTATGTTGTTATGTTACACTGCGCTGTAGTGTAATGTTTACACTTTAATGTCAATAAGAGAACAAAGCCAAGAATTATTTCCGTAAAATGCACATATACCTGAAACCAAAGCTTTTTCCATTTCTGTGATTCTAACCTAGATATTCAGTACTGAAATCCGACATGTTGTACTGTCTGCTAGTTCTTCGCTTCTTTAAGATGTAATAGCGTATTTATGTTGATCCCAATAAGTCCCGTTGTCTAATCCATGTATACCGTCTTATGTGGGTTCTATCTACGTAGGTTGTGGTCCTGTGGCAGTCGTTGGGACGGAAACCTCGGCAAATACTTGAAACGTATCGATCGGGGTGGTGACGGAGAAATCCAGGTTATCGTCTCCCACGTAAGTCAGGTGTCTCGTATAGAAATTTTCAACAAAAGAGCCCCTTAATTTTCATTACTTGTAGAATAATAGGGGCGGCCGCTCTCTGCCCCCTGTGGCACAGCCTCTGGTTACAATTAAAATCATTCTGTTTTTTTTCCAAAATATTTTTCAGAAGTCCTGCTCAAACTAACACTTGTAAAAAAAATGCGAAGTTAGTGAAAATCTGTATCAAGAAAAATGTAAAGAGCTGATAAATTATCAGACAAATAATGTGTTTTGATAAATCATGAACATGTATAAATATCCTTTTCCCACCATTAAAGATCATGCAGCAGAAAATAACTCTGTTAACGAGAAAATGTACAAAAATTCATCTATGTGTAAATGTAACATTCCTTACACGCTGTAAGATTGCCCAGGCAAATAAGATTTATAAAAAACTTTTGGATGATATTTCAATGAATTGTGGGACCTTCTTCCAAACAAGGAGATGTCAATGTAAAAAAAAAAATAGCAGAGTTGCAACGTATGAGCTTCCAACTCATTACGACTTTCAACGTTTTCAAATTGAATGGCTTTGTAGCACTTATTCAAATTTTCACAATTATTTTACTTAACAGAGTTAAATAACGGATGGCATTCCAACAAAACAAACACGTGATAGGAAATCAAACAATAATGGAACAAAATAACCAATTTTTGAAAGAATGAATTAATGATTGAATAAATGACCAAGCAAACGAATCAATACGAAAACAAATACATTAAATAAATAAATTATTTTTTTTATTTGCGGCCCCAAAATTTGAAAACCCTGCTTATTGAATAGTACTTTTCAGATCCAAAATCTTTTCAATGATAATACAGATACGTGTAGTGTACAGTTTTGTTCAGTGATGGCAAAGTTCACCCTGACTTCAAGTTGGTTTTAATAAAAGCAGAAAAATGAGAGAAACATATTAATACAAATTTGGCGAAAATCCTCAAAACGATAGAGGAGTTATGAACTTTCAAAGTTTTAAATTTGTGACTTCACGTGCGAGCAGCTCCCCATATGTCATGTGATATAAATTCCATAGAGTGCGATTTTCTCAGAAATTTGAAAATGATTTTACCTGTGCATTAAATATATAATCAGACACATTATTTCATACAGGCTTCCAGGGGAAAAAAACATTCAATTATCATGAATTATTAATAAAACGCAATTTACAGAATTTATATTATATGATAAATGTTGAGCTGCTCGCATGTGACGTCACAAAATTAAAACTTTGAAACTTCATAACTCTGGTGTTATTTGGTGGATTTTCGCCAAATTTTCATTAATATGTTTCTCTCATTTTTCTGCTTTTATTAAAACCAACTTGACGTCAGGGTGAACCTTGCCTTTAAATGATGAGTATTATGTATTATTCAAGCCCTGTTACTTACGTTCTTGACATAATCAGTCATGAAAACTGTTCATAATCAGAAATGCTATTTTATTATCACGTGTGGATACATTAAAGCTTTGTTCTGTTTGTTTATAATTTTACGTTTGTCATTGCAAAATAGCAATACCGGTATCCATTTCAAAAGACTAATAACCTTCATTCATTTTTTTAACGTGTTTATTACTACAGATTGGTGAAAACTCTGTAACATACTTCATTCCCCACACCCGGTAATGATCGACAAGCACTGAATGATACCCCATTGGATACTAGGTAATGACGTCATTTTTAAAATCTATCAACACCAGTCTATCTCTCATCATACATCTTTTCTCCGGGTTACCGGTCAAAGTACAGGATGTATTTATGTGAGATTCATGATGATGACAGTCCAATCATTATGAGTGTGTTGAAACCCCTATAGGACGGGAAGGGGGGGGGGGGTCTCATTCAACGGATATGTAAATGTTTTGTGATCTATTGGGATTTAGCTGTTATTTTCATGTGTGTGGGTGTGTTTGTATGTGTTTTGGGTTAGAAGAACTAACAGATTTCTATAACACTGTCAGTTATGACAGTGCAGAACACTTTCCATTGGTGTAATACACAGGTTTCCACTCCTTGTACTTTTCAAGTAAAATAAAATCCCTCATTGCTTGTTAAACTATATACCCGAACCAAGCGTATTTTTGTAAATATTTTGACTCTCCCTATTAGGAAAAATTGTGAGTTTTAGACAAAATGACACTTTTTGATTGAGCTCCTAGGCAATGTTCTTTGTATCACTTATTTTCTGTCATTGTAATACAGACTGATAATGGATCCATCCTCCAAGATTCTGCCCACCTTGTCATTATTTCAGACTGGTTCCATTACCGATGTCATCAACCAATAAATAACGATAACATCCACGTTTGTCCCTGTTCCTCTACTATGATGTTACTCCACCACGTGTTCTTATTGCAAGGAATCCATCACATGATTACGTCAGACCAGTATCATAGCCCATAGCGTTAATGATGATATCAAGTTTTTTCCTTCTCCCTTTATGTCATTACCAGTATCCAATCCATTGTGTTGTTATCAATGTTCTTCCACAGTCCTTATCCGATACTGGTGTTAAAGGGACTAACATTGAAACGTTATGATTTCTGGGTAAATAACATTTAATTTTAGCCTATTTACCTACAATTTGAAATATCCAAATATCCGTTG
>JZLH01S0336599.1:17967-30131 GCA_001188425.1 Eucidaris tribuloides
AGATTCTATTCATTTACAACTACAATTACACCATAATATGTTATAAAAAATTACTCCCTCGATATCTGTCGACACTACTTGCCAAGTGCATTTACAAACTTATTGCAGCTCCTTTTGTCCATTACCTTCCGCATAGATTAGGCTCTTTAAATATCGTTATCCAATTTCTGTGTCCGTATTATTGATAATAACACATGTTAACTTTTGAACAGATATTATGCGTCACAGAGAATAAATAGGTTATAAATAATCGTAATGAAATAGTATCGTATTTCTAGAATCGCTGCTAAAAAATAAGATGTATTAACTACAGTGGTTTACATGGTTTCACACGGTGTGAAACACACTGTAAGCAACTGCAATATATTATGTGATTCGGTCCATTTAACAGAGTCACGATTGTATCACTGTGTGGTTATACATTCACCAGTGTACGACCTGTGTGGTGTGTGTGTTGTGTGTGTGTGTTGTGTGTGTGTGTGTGTGTGACAAGTGATGATCCCTGTACTAATTTGGTGATTTTCACAGAGTGCTACTGTGATATAAATCGTGACACACTGTAACCACATTGATGAATCTTCGTCAGAAATGATGTGTTCTGCAAGTTTGTGGATGATTTTTTTAAACCTATTACGAAATTGATTAAAATTGACTAACTCATCTTAAATGGATTTAGTTTTGGGATGATAAGAGGGGTCATAAATGTGTAGTGGTACATTAGTAGACGCTATGGCGATATAATTAGCGAAGTTATGTGCGTTGGTTTTTTTTTTTCCTTTGTTATAACACCATAAAAACAATTGTGTGTCGTTTGTGTGTTGTTGTATGTGTGTGTGTGTGTGTGTGTTGTGTGTCGTGTGTGTGCGTGCGGGTGTGTGATGTGTGTGTTTGTGTGTGTGTGTATGTGTGTGTTGTGATGTGTTTGTGTGTGTGTTGGTGTGTGTGTGTGTGTGTGTGTGTGTGTGTGTGTGTTGGTGTGTGTGTTTGTGACCCTCACAATTACCCTTGATAAGTAGGGCGAGGCCACATAATGGGCATTATCATATCAGGTATGACAGTTAATGACAGCATTAAATAGTTACTAAACATATCAAAGCTTTATTACCGTTCACATGCTTGCAAAGAGTTGAATATTTATATTTTTTAGCCCAAAGTAGTGTTAAATTTTGTTTATAGATGTGCGACCTAATCAGGGTATCTTCACGTGACAGGTCAGCGTATGTATTTTATTGTGTTTAAATCCAATTATGCAATCAGATGTTAATAGCTATAAGCAGCTACAGCAAAACAGCGGTGAAAAGGACAATCATATTATCATCATTCAAGAGAAGTGGAAGCAGGCAGCGTACAAACATAAGCAGCGTGAATACATCACATCTATAGAACCATCCAATGATCCCTCGACGGCACGCTATGTAATAACTAAACCTAGACCAAATGTTTGCTTTAAACAGCCTGTTAATCAGCCAGGAATCGTGAAGTGCCTGTGTCTGTTGTTGTGATATGTAAACATGCGTTCAAGCAGCAGCTATCTCGACTGGCTGAGGAAATGACATAAAGACCATTCATTAGTTGGTAGTTAAATTTAAATCTATCTAACGTACTGACCACCCGTTTATCTAGCGACCGGCAGCAACTACGGTGTTTACAGGATTTATAAGGAATATAATATTGATATATCACATTGGTGTCACTCACGAGGGACTGACGTTATTTCATTAATGACCGCACAGTGTACCAATGGACGGGATTTCTCCCGATGTCAGCATTTCATGTAGTGGAACCACAAAAAACTCAGTTTTAAATCTGCAACGGTATATTCAAGACTCAATCAATTTCTGAACAGAGTGGTATCTACAGTACACGATGTAAGGGCATTTAAAAAAAAAAAAACAACTTAGCCTTACCCACACGCTAACAAACTTCGCAATTTTCAAAGAAATTTTCAATCAATAAAAAAAGTGACAAGTGTTCCAATAAAATCCCAAGATAAAAGTAGCAAGGAAAACAAATAATAAATTGAAGAAGTAGTATAAATTAATAAAATCATTTTTATGTATACTGCCCCGCTACTGCTGTCTTGCTTAACCACTCATTTCATGTGTAAGTTCTTCTTGCTAACAAACTCCAGTATCTCCATATAAATAGTATTAAAGAAGAGATCATACACGTTTTGTGTTTTGCTGGACAACAATTATTTCAAATTGTCCACTAGTTGACACGATTACTAAAAATGTAGAATGACTTGCATCATATCAAAATACTTTCCACAATTCCAATGTAGATGCACAGATTTGGAAACCACGATGTGTGCGTGTCTTCGTGCGCGGCAGTATGTATGGACTCGCTCTATTCACAGTCTAACATTGACAACACCCCACTAAATCAATCTTGGACGGAGCCGTCTATGATGTGCCGGTGGTATGTAAGAAGCCCGTCGGATACTACCATATAGGGTTCATTACAATGATTTCGAGCTTACGCATTCAGACAAAATGTACGGCGGTATATAACGGTCCATCTACTTCGTCTCGATATCTATTCAATCATATGGTCGCGCTGAATGTATCAAAATTGGTCGGCACCGGCATGGTGCCTGCTCGGCGCCATGCGCCGGCTCTATCGCTAAGTGCTTGGATCGCACTTGAACTTCAGGCATTGTCCAGAGCATTTTTGGGAGAAGTCTGAGCCTGGCTGTAAAGCCCCAGCGATGTGGCGCGGGCGCCTGTCGTTTTCCTGACGGTCAGCAAATCCGGGAGCATTTCGCGACGGCCTCCGGGCATTGATATGGACCTGGGAAGGCGGGGCGCTGGGATGCTGAAGCACCCCCTGGAAATTGTTCAGGGGTGCGCAGGCACTCCCATAGAAAATTTTATGTTATGTAATAAGTATAATTATGCTTTGTTTACAATAATTGCACACAGCCCGACAGCATATTATATGCTTTTCACACACACAACACCACTACACACTACACACACACACACTACACACACACACACACACACACACACACACACACACACACACACACACACACACACACACACACACACACACACACACACACACAATGACTGTATGCCAGTTTACGATGTATTTAAATTTATGGATGTTTTTTCTTCCAAAGCCCAGTGATGATCTTTTTCTTTCATCTGGTTGTCAAGGATACATTGTTGCTCGTCGGGCAAGCTTTCAGGTTGTCAAGGAGCAACTACCATTCACAGTACCTCTGCGTTCTTCAAAGCATTTATATTGTGTAGTAGTAGTTGAGCAGTTATGAAACCTTTGCTTTCTATTTTCTGATCTTACTAACAATTCTATTTATTCCAGCTGGTTTGGAATGTAAGAGGAATTCTTATCACCTTGGGATTATCTTCACATATAAACACCACTAACATAAATCGTTCGACGGTGATCGCTCGATTAGGTCGATGACCCGGCGGCGAGCGCCCGGTAACCGCCCGGAACACCGAGCGTGTTTAAGGCGGCGAGTAAAATCGAGCAGGCGCCGCCAGAATTTTAAGTGAGCGCTAAATCATCAGCGGCGACCGACCGATGCCCTAAAAACCAGCGGTGCCTGGGCGGCTCCTGCTCGGTGACCGGGCGAAATTAGCTAAAAGCTCGCCGCCCGGCCGCCGAGCAGGTCACTTTTTCTATTTGTGACCACAGCCAAACACACACTCACAGGGCAGAGTCACGGGGCGCCTGCAGGATGCCTGCGTGATGCTTGCTTAAAATGCGCGCAGTTACGGATGATAAACGGACAAGACGGTCATTGATGATCACATCATCACACAGCATTATCTACACTGCCCCCCCCCCCATGACAAAAGGGCATAATTGACATTTTGATGTTTTGGAGATATTGAGCAAAATGTATTTTGTTCAACACGTAAAGCCCTTTTCAGTGTCATTTTAACAAGCAAATTATTATGAGACAAAGGGACACTTCAAATTAATATTTTTTTTTGGTTCTGCATGTTAAACATGATGTACTAAGTCCCCTACACTAAATAACTCAATTTTGAAAAAAAAACAAATGTCAGTTATGCCCTTTTGTCATGGGGGGCAGTACAGGACAAAGGGCCTATACAGCACATCCATACGCACAGGACAAAGAATGAAATATATTCTGGTATATACTCTACAAAACAAAATTTTAACCCATTGATCTGTAGTTGTTGTTGTTTTTTGTTCTCGAATAATACTTCTTTCTAGATTAGCGGAAATGTTTAAAAAAAAAAGCTTTTTATTGTTCTCCATATCACTTTATAATCACATTTTCATTCCTGTGAATTTTGGATAGACGCATCTTTTTCCGGGATGACAGTCAAAAATAGGTTATTGGCAAAAAAATGATAGTTTCCCCACCCTAGCTCTCTCACACTCTCACTCTCTATAATGATTTTTACCTGTATCTTGTGCACCTTCTGTGCCCCAGCCACCCGCAGACGGTAGTATAGCGCTGTTGAGAGGATCGACGATATGTTGACCGCCTTTCTGAACGGTATAACCTATGTAGAAAGGAGGTACAAAGATGATTATGTATTGTATATGCTATGTTTATGATTAGGCCTAAAAAAAGGGATGTTGCCCTCAAGTGGGAATTTTTGAAAATTTGGTCGATCGGTCGATTTTTTTTTATTATTTCATTTTTTTTTATAACAGCAAAACCCGGAGGTATAATCAATACACATGTGCGTACTGTACTGTGCGAGTGTATGTAGGACAAAACTGTGTGAGAGTCGAGTTTCTCGATATTTTTTATAGGTCTTTCAAATGGGCAAAACGCATATAAAAGTGCTGCTTTAAGCCCTTGAAAATGAATTTTGGTAAATTCTTCCCTCAAATCTGGCATTTTCTCCCGACAATGATGAGTTTGTATATTTTGGGTTTGCATTTTAAAAAAAAAAATCGCTATCCTGTTTTTTCGCATTTATTGTCCGTCGCTTGAGGGCAACATAATAATTTTTTAGGCCTTTTTTATACGTTAGTCCGTGGTCTCCAATGCGTACATCTTATTATCTCTGACACAAAGCTTATTGACGTCTGCAAGTACTTCCCATGTCGTTTGTTTCGACCACTGTAGTTTCTCTGGTTTGGTCAGAAAAGCATCCTTTGTTTTTGTTTTTGTTTTTGGTGTTGTCCTTCCCTCTTTCAGTCTGTGTCCATCTTACCAATTTCATCATTAGTCCAGAGTCATGTTTCGTCAAGAGCATATAGTTTTAACTTTCAAATGCTGTTAGTTTTGTTCAATTAACTTGTTTTAATCTTGAGATATGAATATTTCAAACATGAAAGGGTAAAATCACAATATGTGCCAATTTTCCTAAAGTTTCTATTAAAGGTGGTACAATTGAAATTTAACAAATTTTTTTGTTTACACCAAATCTCAAGATTAAAACAAGCAAAATGAATTTGAAAGCGGAGACTTTGCCCTTAACGTTGACGTATATCATGTTACAACTGTATTTTCTAATTGTTAAAGAGGGCGCTTTTCAGTTGCACAATTTTTGAGACACGTTGTATTTCTTCCTGCGTCAAGTTTATATTTACATCTGGTTTAAATACTGTCTTGTTGGTGTGTTACTTTAAAAGATCTGAGAAACCTGGTGGCTTTTTGAAACAAATTATACGCTGTATACTGATTGTTCTGGTTTGCTAAACAATCGTTACAGTAAGCAGGTAAGACTGTGGTTTCACAAATCGTATCTCACACTTACGTCACTTGACGACTACAAAAACCGGGTCCTTGTGCCAATGACTTCGTCATCCACGAACACAGAGTAGCCATCAAGATGATAAATGTAATTGTATTCATGTCAAAGATGAAGATACTCGATCTAAGCTTATCTGAGGAAAAAAGATAGACAGGTTACACATTAGGCTTAATTACTTTATGTGTGTGTGGGGGGGGGTTGTATTTTAAGGTAATTTTAATGTATAAGTACATCTTGCGGGAGGCAGCGAACATTTGTGAAATATGAGACTGTATGAATATGTTTTATTTTTCTGATACACATTTTTTGTACATGTAGTGTGATAAACTCACAGGATTATATTTTGTACATTAGAAGAAGGAGGAAACGACAACGACCATGAGTGAAAGGTAGTAACCATAGTAGTAGAAGTAGTAGAAGTAGTAGTAGAAGTAGTACATGTAAAAGTAGTGTAATAACGGGGTATAATAGTAGTAGAAGTAGTAGTGGAGGTAGTGGTAGTAGCGGTAGTAGTAGTAGTAGTAGTAGAAGTAGTAGTAGTAGTAGTAGTAGTAGTAGTAGTAGTAGTAGTAGTAAAAGTAGTGGTAGTAGATTAGAAGTAGTAGTGGAGGTAGTGGTAGTAGCGGTAGTAGTAGTAGTAGTAGTAGTAGTAGTAGTAGTAGTAGTAGTAATGGTGGTAGTAGTGGTAGAAGTAGTAGTATATAGTAGTAGTAGTAATTGTAGTAGTAATAATAATAGTAGTAGTAGTAGTAGTGGTAGAGGTAGCAGTAGTAGTAGTAGTAGTAGTAGTAGTAGTAGTAGTAGTAGTAGTAGTAGTAATAGTAGTAAAAGTAGTTGTAGTAGATTAGAAGTAGTAGTGGAGGTAGTGGTAGTAGTGACAGCAGTAGTAATAGTAATGCTACGGTCATACATCAAAGCGGCGACCGAGCACGCTGGAATTAAGGCATCGCCCAGCGATTTAGGGAGGGGTGGGGATGTTGAGCGGGTTGTAAAGCCTCAGCGATGCCAGGCGATGTCCTGTCGATTTCCTGTCGGTCACCACTGGGTTCTAGGTAAAATATTGGCAAAATCGAAAGAGCTTCTCCACGCGGCGACTGGGCAGTTACCGACTGATGACTTACTGATTCCCAGGCAGTCTCCCACCGGCCATCGGGCAATTTTAAAGAAATTGTCCGATGGCCCGCCTATGATCGGCAGGGCATCAACAATACAGTCCCTTTCCCCCCTGCCCCTTGGTTTTCTCCTGTGTGTGTTTGTGGGTTTTTCTTTTTTTTTGGCATCATTTATTTAAAGAAAACTGTAAACAATGCATTGGCCTTTTGAAACTTTGTACAAAAATTCTTGCTGTCTCTTGTGGAGCGCGACGAGGAGTACCTTAGCGGTGGCCTGGCAGATGCCGAGCAGGCGCCATCCGGATCACGACCAATTTTGAATTCATCCTCCCAGTGACCGACCGATCTCCTAGCGGCAACCTATCGGCGACCGGGTGGCGACCGCTTGGCATTCTTTGATTTAGCGGTTCCAATTTTTGACCTAAATCGTTCGATGACGACCGCTCGATTAGATTGGTGCCCGGGCGGCGACCGCCCGGCGCCCGGACACCGGTCGTATTTTGGGCGGCGAGTGAAATCGAGTAGGCCCCGCCAGAATTTTAACTGCGCGATAAAACTTCAGCGGCGACCGATTGATGCCATAAAAACCAGTGGTGCCCGGGCGGCTGCCGTTCGTTGACCGGGCGAAATTGGCTAAAAACTAGCCACCCGGCAGACTAGCAGGCCAATATTTGTATTTGTGACCGTAGCATAAGTGGCAGCAGTAGATGCAGTGGTATAGTATCAACAGTAGCAGGAGAATAGTAGCAGTAGAAATAGTAGTTTTGTTGTTGTTGTTGTTGTTGTTGTTGTTGTTGTTGTTGTTATTGTTGTTGTTGTTGATGTTGTAGAAGCAGGAGCAAAGTAGTAGTTCTTTTCAGGGACGTCGATCCATGTTTTGGATGGGGGGGGGCAAAGGAGCAAAAATGTCAAAAATTGCAATACAATATTGTGCCAAATTACAATTCAGAATTTCTCACGCCAAGCGCGCCGAAAAATTAACAATTTTGTATGTTTAATAGTATTTTTAAGCCAATTGTAATTGTTTTATAGCGCTTTTCAATGTTTTATAAACATATCCTTGCATTGCATATTATAAATTTTTTAAGTTGTCAAAATTATTGGGGTGGCAAATCGATACGTTTGCCCCAATCCCCCTCCTCCAATATTTTCATTGGGGTGACGACTACTCCCTTGCCACCCCAGGATTTTCGCCCTCGTTTTTTTTTTAATACAGAAGTAAAAGGGGGAAGAAACACTTGTATAAATCTACTTTACTTTGGTACATGTATAAGGAAGGAAATGACAAATCACTCAAATTTCAGTTATATACTGGTGTCATGTCATACCTTCAGGCAAAATTTGGAGAAGAACTAATCATTGTATCGAAAGAAACATGTCAAAATGCCGTGAAATTGAATCGATGCCAGTTTAATTGACAGACACAAATTGCCCATTTCTGTTTATGGGAAATTATAATTTTGTCACTTGGTTTCTCAAAGTAGGGCGCCCTCTTAGGTAATGAGCAAAACATGTTTGTGACGTTATGCTTATCAAGGGCATAGTCTTAGCTTTCAAATGCCGTTTGTTCTGTTCAGTTTGCTTGTTTTAATCCTGAGACACAAATGTGCCACTTTTACAACAGTCAAAAGCATCTGGCCCTCTTCCAGTAAGAGTGACACAGTCGTGATTCCTCCGTTTTGTTGTTTACAAAATATCTCGAGATCAAGACAAGCAAATGGACAGAACAAACAGCATTTGAAAGCTAAGACTTTGCTCTTGATGTTGAAGTAAACTTGTGTCACAGGCTCAGCAGTATTTTCTAACTGTCAAAGAGGGCGCTTTTTACTTGAACAATTTTTTGAGACGTGCTGCAGCATGTCTCAAAAAATACTGCAAATAAAAAGCGCCCTCTTCGGCAATTAGAAAACACTCTAGTGACATTATGCTTACATCACCGTCAAGGGCAACGTCTTAACTTTTTAATGCCATTTGTTCTGTTCAATTTGCTAGTTTTAATCTCGAGATATGTTGTCAACAACAAAAGGGTGGAATCACAATTTTGTCACTTTTACTCGGGACTGTAGTAAAAGTGGCACAATCGCGATTTTACCCTTTCTTATTCAAATTAACATATCTCAAGATAAACACAAGCAAATTAAACAAAACTGACGGTGTTTGTAAGCTAAGTCTATGCACTTCATGTTGACGTAGGCACCATGTCACAAGAGTATTTTCTAATTGCCAAAGAGGGCGGTTTTCACTTGCACATTTTTTTTTAGACACACTGTAGTAGGAAAGATGTCTACCAACCAAAACGATATTCATAAACTGTTTCTTCACATAACTAATGCAGATGCATTTTTACAATTTGTCAATGAAAACAAGGCAATAGCCAAAGTGTGTATCGCCCACTTTCGCGTACATCGAAACTTGCTCAAAAAAGTTAACATTGGGCTAAAAAATGCCGTGACCCCTACCAGTAACAATTGACCTTGTGGTGACCTACAGCTCCCTATCACCCGAGTTAAAGCTGTGGTAACAAATACAAAATTTGGCCTGCTCGCCGACCGAGCGGCAAGTTTTTAGTCAATTTCGCCCGGTCAGAGAGCGGCAGCCGCCCAGGCACCGCTGGTTTTTAGGGCATCGGTCGGTCGCCGCTGAAGTTTTAGCGCGCAGTTAAAATTCTAGCGGCGCCTACTCGATCTCACTCGCCGCCGAAACAACGCCTGCTGCATTGGCGGGCGTCACCCGGGCACTGACCTAATCGAGCGGTCGCCGTCGAACGATTTAGGTCAAAAATCGAAGCCGCTACAATCAAAGGCTGCGGAGCGGTCGCCACCCGGTCGCCATCCTGTTGCCGAACGGTTGCCGCTGGGAGATCAGTCGGTCACTGGGCTGGTGAATTCAAAATTGGTCGGCAGTTGGATGGTGCCTGCTCGGAGCATGCCCTGATATCACTAAGGCACTCCTCAACGTGCTCCACAAGAGACAACAGCTAGATTTTTGTACAAATTTTTTAAAAAGGCCACATGCATGTTTTTACAGTTTTCATTAAATAAAAATAGCCAAAAGCACAGGAGAAAACCAGTGGAGCGGGGGGGGGGATGATGTATTGTTAATGGCCAGTGGGGCAGCCACATAAATACAACCAGGTTGCCTGTGAAAAAAAATCCCGGAGGAGTCCAGCAGTACTCCGCCAGTACGCCTTTATACGTACCTACAGGGTCCTACCAATCACTGGTGGGCCACCGGCCGATTTCTTACAAATCACCCGATGGCCGATGGGAGACCGCCAAATCGCCCGATGATCGGTGGAAGACCGTCCGGGAATCGGTTAATCATCAGTCGGTTACTGCCCGGTCGACGCGCGGAGAAGTTCCCTCGATTTTGCCAATTTTGTACCTGAAATCGATCGGTGACCGACAGGAAAGCGACAGGGCGCCGCCCGAGCATCGCTAGGGCGTTACAGCCCGCTCAACATGCTCCAAAACCGCTAGGCGATGCCTAAATTCCAGCGGCGACCGAACAGGCTATAAATCGGGCGGTCGCCGCTTCATTTGTGACCGTAGCCTTAGTCACAATTGGGAAAATGGGGAAAAAGTTATGGACATAATACAAACTTGCTCAAAAAAAACTTAACATTGGGCTTAAGAAGGTCGTTAAACTCTACCTTGTGGTGACCTTCACATACTTCTAAATTTGAAAGTCTGTATGATCAATCTTTCATATCCAAGCACAGCTAGAGTTATTCAAGTTTTTGTAAGCGTAACGGACAGACGACTGAAAGACGGACAGACCGACGCAGGACGCCAAAGTGATCCCTTAAGCTACGTTCCCACTTAGCCGAGTTGTAGTCTCGAGTATGGCGAGTTAGCGCGAGCTTGAACTCGCGCTAACTCGCCATGAAAATTGCTTGTTTTTACGAGTGATCTACGATCGCAACATCGAGTTTAAGGCGACCACTTTACGAGTGAACCGAGCGTGTACGAGTCACACAGAGCTTGGTATGAGTTGTGATGACCTGCGTACGACTTGTACAGACCTTTCTACGACTTGTACCGACCTACGTACGATTTGTGCCGACCTCCCATATAGTAATCATGATCTGGTTAAGAGCTTTGTACAGTTTCACACGACCAATGGAGTGTGGAAATTCTTCAACCCCTTTGGAGTTGGATTCTGGGAGCATATTTGCTCTGCCGAGGGAGGGGAAAATGGCAGCATATGCAGAATTCGATGCAAATATGTCAATAAAGGATCATTTATAAATTAATGTACTTACACTATAGTATGATAAAATATACATTGTCCAAAAACTATAAACATCAAAAAACATTCATATTTAAAAAACGTGGTTATTAAAAACGCTAATAAAATGTACGAAACAAAACAAAATATCGACATTATAAACAACTTTCGCTATAATATTCCAGACAACATTAATCTACACGTAAAGACACTCACTATATAATTTAAGAAACTCAGTAACAGTTTCATGAAAAATATATATATACAACAAATCATGAATTACAATAAGTCAAATATGAACCGGAAACACTTTAAAATAAAATGGAAAAGAATAGAAAACATTGTAGAACACTATTTTCATCGAATTCAATTTCTTTCTTTTTTTCTACCAAAATTGCGTCCAGATATGGTTTCAAATATAAAAAGCAATGATAATCTAGTATAGCCAGGCTTATCTTATTCTAAATCTTTATGATAATACGTTTTTTGACTACACCCGCACCATTCAAGTCGCCTTAATCATGAAAAAAATTCATTGAAATCCAGAAAAAAAAAAAAGCTTCATCAGCGGTTAATGTACGGGCATCCAGTATGAACATTATTAAAACAAATTACATGTGATCACATGAAATTGGCGCACCCGCTTAGAATATTATTCAATATTTAATCATTGTCAATTGGAATGCTCCCAAATTTACTACAACTGCGCATAAGTTGAGTCCCATTTAAAAAACCAACAACAACTAATATCTTTCGCCGAAATTAACTAACTACGTACACCTATTTCTTTGTTGCCCATCAATGTTCAGAACTTTGGAAAAAGATGATTAATTAAAAATATTCAATTTCATTTGTTATCTTGCTATTGAAATTTTCATTTCTTCACAATTGTAGCGGTTTATTAAGGTTTCCAACCAGATGCATGGGTATTATTTACCTTTATAGATGAAATAACTGATTGATTATCAAAAAAAGGAACTTAATAGCTGACAAGTCAATTTTCTGCGCATTTAGACAAGCGCTTTCGTGTTTCTTTCGACATACAAACATTCTTTACTCATAAAGTTAAATGACTTATCGAATTTTATCTCTCTTCTGG
>JZLH01S0336644.1:7122-29426 GCA_001188425.1 Eucidaris tribuloides
TCAAAATTATAATCCCAGCTCACTATAATTTGAGGTAACATAGTAGATCATTGATAAACATAGCATGGAGTCCGCAGGGGCTGAATTTGATTTTGAGTTCCAAAAGGTCAAAGCTGTCAATGGTCGAGCAGTGAGCGTGGTTTATCATCTGTTCCCATATCGATCTAATTAACAGTCAGGCATGATGTCGGCTTTATTTACTTGTATTGTTCGTTCTCGCCACATTTGAAATCCTCCATCGCTGTTACTACTCTTGTTTAATTTAAATTTGAGGTATCATCAAATCTCGCAATCATGAATCATTATACACTATTTATAGAGATGTGCTTATGATTTGCACACTGTGAAATGAAATAATCGAGCAATAAAGCAAAAATCAATCAGTGATATTCACAGAGTCTCATCTCTCACTGCATCACAAAGCTGCCCCCCCCCCCCCAATGACAATAAGGGCGGTAGTGGTAGGGCGGACCTATTTTGTTCTTCAAAAAATACTTCCGACGACAATATATTAGGTCAGTGTAGGGGATTTGAGACAAAAATAAAATCTAATATTAATTTATATTAGAGTAAGGTTGTCACTCTTTGTGTTTGCACAAAAATTTCCGCCGTATTAAAATGGTACACTTGAATTAGGTGTCTTCAATGAATGTTACACAATAAGTCTTTTTTGCCTCATATCTCAAAACACAAGAATGTCACTATTGTGGCCCTTTTGTTACGGACTGGTGGGTAATTAGGGGGGGGGGGGAGGGGCGAGAATGGGCCAGGAAGAGTTTATTTGAATTGCAAGATAATGCATACTCACACAGTGTCTGTAAATAGTCACTAGTTTTGTTTGTTATGGTAAGGAGTATTGTGCTCGCTCACTATTATAAATTCAATTGGGTGTATCTGCACGCCCTATAAACTAATGCTGAAGAAATGGAATTAGAAATTTTAGCAACGATCTAGTCAAGATCAGATCATGAAACTGCCAGACCTGGATTGTTGTAAAATCAGGGCATTGAGCTGTAATAAATTGTTAAGTTGATAATAAAAAACGGAATAGCACCAAGAATAGCGTCACAGAGATATAGTCTGTAACACATGCACAAAGATGGAAAGAAAATTGGATTATAATTGTCTCACGAACAGATCTGTCTTATAATATGGTGTTAGGAGAACATGAATATCATAGATAAGGGATTAGAGAGTAATAACACCTTATAGCAACTCCAACTTGAGAACTCTCACAGTCCTGATTCTACAATGGAAGCAATGTTGAAACCATATGTCGTCTTAATCATAGAATAAGACATATTTGTGTAGTCCTCAAATACTTTCAGAAAAAAGCATCATTAACCGCACATTATGTAGTCTGCCTTCCAAGGTTTCTCGAACAACTGTATTTTCATACCTTTCTTAAGCAGGCAGGTAATATTGTATTAATCTGTGTAAAGAGAATATATAACATTAGCAATTAACCAATAGTCGGTCTTAAGAGTTACAAAATTGCCCAGCATTGAAAATTAGGTTCATAAAAGATCACACAGAATTTATGTTATCTTGATTGCTTCCTACACTATAGTGAAAAAACTTTTAATTACCGACTTGTGTCCCTCTATAATTCTATGTGGTTGAGCTTCATGTCGCATTAACATCAACCCATTTAGAAGATGCTGATCAACTTTAGCGTCTATAATGTTTTGGAGAATTATTTCCATATGTTTCTCACAGCGATACTTCTCTTTAAACTAATACTGCTAATAAAGATCCGTCACACAATCTTTCTCATCGAAGAAGACACCATGTGCCACATAATCTCGGCTATGCTAAAGGATACGACTTGACCTAGAGGGGTTAAAAATCACAAATCGAGAGAAATAATACACCTTCATGAGGATAACACAGTGCTAACGTTGAGAAATTTGTCGTCAGCGCACGAATGACAAACATGTGTAGAGTGGAATGGCATCCACTTAGTGATTCTCATCATAAAAGAATCACACCGCTATCAGTGTCAAATATAATTACCTAATACACATCAAGTACCTCATTTCACCAGATAATTTTATAATGTGTACCATCAGATCGTGGTCTTTAGCTCTTATACCTCAAAAAATCATATAAATGTCCTTTCAAGAGGCAAAAAAATGGGACCAAGTGAGTCGTTATCATATATCATTTTCAGTGTGTATGCCCATAGTTGATTTATGTATTTGTATATCGTGTGTCAAAAAGCTTTCACCAGGTATCTGTGTAGGACTCATTATATAATCCGATTTGTACCTGTGATATTGAGCTTTTTGTGAAGTAATTTCGCTAATTTCTATTCTACCCTATTGTCTGAGCTTTAACTATCTCTCCTTTTCCGAGTGACTAACCAAAAGATCTTTTTATTTTTTAGTCATCTATATTCTCTCGCGAGAAAGCCACATTGTATAATTATTATCAGATAACTACATAACACTAACTGCAACATTTGCCATCTAACTGCGTATTATAAAACAGTCAATCTTGATGTTATTAAACTACTTAAGATCAGGTCCATGATTATACTAATAATTGTGATTTAGTAATCAAATCCCTAAAAATCATAATCTATAAATCTCCAACATAGTCTGATATTATCTATATCAGTTTTTTATAATACAACTGTTTCATGGATTTAACCTTATTCGATGAGTTATCAAAGTTTATTACAAATGATAATAAAACTCCAATACATGTTAATATCTACCCTTTATTAGAAACATATTTGATTTTAATATTCTAATTTTTCTTGTAATGTATATATGTTTCTAATACTGGGAATGGCCAATATAATTATCTAAGCATCATATCTCTTCCAAATGTTGACTATTCAGGCTATTATTTAAATGCTAGTAAGTGTTGCAAAGAAATTTTCACAGTCTTTACCTCCACACCCAAATTTCAGGTTACAATAATACCAAGCCCATTCGTTAATATTTAATATTCAGCGGCGAGATTCTAGATTTTTGTTTGAGTTCTATCAAAGTTCGTGTGTTATTTATTTGTAAATCTATATTTTGTGGTGAGACACGGTTTAAAGTAAAAACATGCTATGCTATGGTTACTATATCACTACTAATAATATATACAAACACAGTGTTGAGAAATATATCATTCAAGATTTGAACCCCGACATCAAGGTTATCTCTGTTGTGGATAAAAGTAACCACATCTACCTGCTTTAATATGTGGAAATTTACTACGTATGGCTTTCTTTACAAACAAAGACACACATATAATAGGTTTGATAAGTAAATAAAGTTAAACAAAGAAATGATGACAACCTTGTAAATATTTTTCAACTGATTCATTACACGAAAAAATGGGGTGGATGATGTTGGAGAACGTTAGTTTATGATGGTGTATAGCGCGTGAACTAAGATGAGAGAATATCGATATAAGTTTAATCAATGATTATTATGAGAAAAAATAATAAATGTATTGTTCTTATAAATTGAAACGAGCGATGGATGTTTTTGTTGTCCAGAGGATGAACAAAAATTCGACAACTTTTGAAATATATATACGAGTTTTTGTTGATAGAAAATAGCAGGAATAATATTCATACATTCTCTATCCGTATTTATATAATAAGAAGTATTCGCACGAATTCCTCTCCATATAGACTTCATATATATTCATATTTTCATTGTAAATCGATTTATCTTAGTTACAAATATCTTTATTGTTTACCTTAGATGATTTATTGATTTAGTTCATTTAGATTTTATATCTCAGCAATTGATAGTAGTGTCTCTATTCACATTATGATTTTTCTTTTGTTATATTCATTGTCTTACGCCCCGCTAAGAGGAGCTGTTGTGACCGGATACTGTTGGTTAGTCGTCTCTGTGTCTTAAGTCCGGTCCGTAACGTCCTGATGACACAGTTGTGTTAAAACTCCAGGTATCTGTCCGTTTGAAGCGTTCAGCACGTGACACGTCTCATCATACCTCCTTCATCAACTGCGTCCCCGCTCATACGTATCAATACCTGCCGGTACGGTCCCACACTTTCTTTGTGAACAAGTAAATATTTATGACTGAAGTACCATTGGATGGGAACTATTTTTTGATGATTATCACCTTTTTCCTGAGACTGACAGGGAGTACTGTGGTGCAGCAATCTACAATTGGCAATAGGTTATTGAGACAAGTTTAGATAGAAATATTCAAACACTTATTTTGCGGCTGAACAGATAGACCTTTTCCAAGGCGGTCAAAGGGGTCATGAGTATGTCTCTCATGTCATATCCTTGATGATACAATTTGTTTTGTCCTAAAATTCGCCCCATTTTTGTACGACATAACTCCAGTTTTACAGGAGACACGAATGATGTGCTTCTGAAATTTCACCCCTTTTTTCTGAGCTCGGTTTTCGATAAAGATTGCTTTCTGTCAATGGTTGATGTATTAATGTAAAGGCAAACATTGACTCGACAATCATTAAAACTGTACAAACGTGGCCTTTAGCCTTAGTTCACATTGAGGCTTGATGGGGGTCAGAAGGTTACAAACGAAGTTACACACATACGGCGCAGGGCGTTCCAAAGTATAGCAAGTGACTTATAATAGGTGCACGAAATGTTATTTCCGCTTAACTTCGTTAAATGAGCGAGTGATTGCGGGTGGCTCACTGCTGGAAGTGGCATAATTATATAATAGAAATGCTTTTAGAACCAAATTGGTTGAGATGATTATTTTATGATGTTCAAAGACAAACTATAACACCAGCCTAGAGAATGGAATCATACTGAACTGCTGCATAGTTGTATTGGTGTTAGAGTCAACGGGGTCAAAGACCCAGATGAGTTTGCAAGCTTTACTGAGTATACGAGAAGTCAGGTCCAAGAACTATATGAACATACCAGCCACTTTGTCCTATTTCTAATACTTGCCGCCTCCCCTCTGTATCAATGAAAATTCATATATCACATGTTCAACTTAAGGGTTATTGCTCTCAACTGAATCGTTTTTCTGATTAGAGTTTTCAGTTAGGTTCGAAAAAGTCTCAAAAGTGCAACAAGGTCACTTCATACTGGCACTGAATAGGTCAAGTCTTAACAAGGTTGGTCAACAATGTGATGAAAGATCGATACGTATAGTGGTGCTAACAAAAATGGTTCTAACTAGAACCTTTTGTAGCTCCACAAAAGTAGTCTCCCATTTTTTGTGCCACATGTTATTACAGCTTGTTCCTAGGTAAAAGTTGCTCACTAATGTAGATTTTGCAATTTGTGACGCCCGAATTGGTGTTAGGTGTGAATATCCGAAGGAAGAAACATATACCGCACTCTTTGAGTAATTCGAGTTCGCTTATGTTACCTTTGTACTGCATAAACGTTTCCCGATGCTGAATATAGCTGTGTATCAACTCATAATATGTGTGCACGATTGGAAACTATAGGTGTGTCGATAAGAAGTGCCGATTTATTCTGTCCCCTATAAGATTTTCGATACTTGATTATGATAAGGGACAGTGCTGGCTACGTGAGTGTTCGAGTCACGGTGTGTAATTTGGTGGATTGAGGATTTTCTAACAACGCCAGAACGAATAAAGCGTATTTCTGCTTAGAGTCAAAGGAGTCAGGTCAGGGGTCTCAAGGCGGTCAAAGGTCAATGTAAATCTTTTCGGGGTGTCCCAAAATGCCCTTTTCTGCGATATAAGTTCAGGTAAGGTGATGGGTTTAGATCTATTTTGTGCTGGTTATTTATAAGAGCTGCCCTATTCATATGGTGTGGCTCGCACTGGGCGAGGGGTGATTTCTCACTGATACCAAAAAATATCGTATGGCTCGTCGGCTCAGACGCATCGAACATTTTCCAATTGACTTATTGATGTTTACTCTCATCTATAATTTGTTCCTAAGGGAGGTTTTAGTCAGTGAGTTAATAGTTCAGCTTGTTAGTATTTAGTATTATAACATTGTTTTTGTACATAAGTTTGTTGAAGGTGAGACTTCACTCTTACAATATACAATCGATATCATGAACGTTGCCCAGTATAACCATGCACAGACGTCCCACAGTAGTAAACTCTTGAAGTCGCCCTGGTATATCTTTTAAGCTTCTCTCCACCAAAAGCCAGGGAATAGATTACACTCGTACATGGCACCCACTAACATTTATACATTGAGCTAATTCCAAAGCTTTAAGTAGCTCTTGATAAGAAATTTTCACAGTCATAAAGTACAGAGAGATGGCACTGGACGACAAGAGAGAAACACCATTTTCTGTGAAATTCAATATACTATGGCACACATTCCATAGTTCGTGCGTGGAAACCCATAAGTCCATCATCTACTTCATCAACTAGCTTTGCATCTGGTCAGAATTCTCCTGGTTTCACACGATACACAATGTGCTAGCCATCTCGAATATGTTTGGAATTGTACTGCAAAAATGTACGATGCCATATATGTTTTGTGTGCGCCTGAGTGAATCCCAATAAAACGTCCCCACAAACAGCAGTAGATTATCATGATGACGGGGACTATTAACACCTCAAGTGTAGTAGCGGAACGCCATGACGTGATTTATATTGGTAACAAGATTACTGGGCCAAATTTAAAGAAAATGTTTAAATAAATGCGATCTACTGTTTGCAAATCTTGATGCATGGGCATGGCGGTGATATCTAGCTCACTCACGCTCTCTGTGAGTGTCGCCAAACTGAGATGGATATCATTGAAGACTCGATAACTCTACAAGGTACTCACTTGTCATGTCCAGTGCGTGTTTGTACACCATTTATTACGTATCTTATGTTGATTAATTTATTTCACCAGAAATAACATGCTAATAATTCTTTGTATTGTAATGTTTGAATGGAATCGAGGGCCGCATGGATTGTGAAATGCAAAGAATATTTTTTTCCACTATTGGATAAGAGAAACTATAATTGAAGCTAGATCAATTCCATCTCAATTGGATATACAGCATCACAAAGACTAATCTTTTGACATTCAGGAAAAATGACGGCGCTATGATAACTAAACTTTCAGAGCATTAATAAATTCTTTCTCCAGTGTAACCATTTGAGCATTATTCTGACTTGGCTTGGCTTCTTGGTGTTGGTGTACCTCTTGGAGAGGGGAGTGAGGACGGTCTCTATGGAAACCTCCAAAAAAACACTTGAGAGCAATTGAGTAACGGTGGTAGGTAGTTGAATGCTCACACAAAAAAAGTGCGCCAGCCTACCGCGGCAAGTTCATTCCCTACACTAACCTCATATCATCAACCATTGATACAAGTTAATCTTCATTGCGGGGAACAGACTCTCGCCACTCCACGCCATCACACACTCCCAACCCAGCTAAAAAACGAAAAGAAAGTGTGGCGGTTCGTTGTAACTCACTACTAAGCTTATTTTTAGTTCAGAAAAAAATTAAAACTGTTTGAGATGTTTGCAGGGACTTCCAGTATCTTGTTCGAAAGTTTAGCCACAAGCAGCTTCTGTTGTGTGTTCGTATTGATTTTCTTGGTCATTATTGCTTACCATGTATATACACTGGCAGTTGCAGTAGATATCTGGTAATGCTTAACTTTTGTGTTTCTCGCACTCCAAACTTGATGGATATTTTTGTTATTAGCCACAAATTCATCAAAACTGTGGACACGAGCGCGGGATAAACTAGTATGTGATCCTAAGTGACAGATGAATGGCGGTTTTCACTTTCTTCATAGTTGAGGGGATACCCGTACCCCCTACCCCCCCCCTGCCACCCGGCACGAGGGACTCGTCGCGCCCTGGTCCCACACATTGCGCTAATGCTATGACGTATTCAACATACAAACTTTTAAGTTTTTTAACATTTATATCCTCATTAAGTAACAATCAGTTAATAGAAATTTTATCTTATTTGGCGCTGTAATAATATTATTACTGTCATGCAATGTTGAATTGTTGATATCGTGTTGCTTTGTTTATATATGATTTGTATGCTTTATTTGAATAATAATATACACAAATATAAGAAACTAATTGATGGTGGTATTTATTTTTTTGTGAAAGGGTCTCTTCTGATAATTAGGGGAAATTATTGAGGGGCTAATTTGCATATATTCTGGGTATATTCCGTTGTCATTTGTCATTTTATGGATTTGCAATTCGGAGTAAGAAAAATATAGATATTTTACTTCTCTAAAAATTAATTCAATCTGGTCATCACCATTGCTTTCTTAGTAGCTAGAGATATGATATACACAATACAGAATACACTTAGTTATTAGTTACAACATTTAACATGTGAAAGTTACCCCAGATTTTTTTTTTTTTTTTGGGGGGGGGGTCTGTAAACACTTAAGTAGAAGTGGATTCTCTGTATTTAAAACACAAATATATATCTGGTTTACTATTGAACAATACAAATTGTAAGTGAAGTTAGTGAACACAATGTGTCCTACTTTGCCAAATTTATCTCCAATTGATACAAATATGTAGCTTACATTTTTGAGTACTGTATACAACATCAGTGTTTTCCTTCAGTTTTCTTTCCAGGAATATTACAAATAAGATTACTTTACAGTATCCATCGTCCCAGCTTTATGAAAAATATTGGGAAGATAAATCACTGGTAAGCAATTTCAGTGAAAACAACCTCCAATTATTTAACTGAAGACTTATACTCAATTCAATCTCACCCAAGCTAAGATGTATAATTAAACTGCTGTGCTGTGCTTTACTGCAAAGTGAAAAAGGAAATTACATTCACTACTTTCCATTATTATCAAATTTCTGTGTGTGACCTCTTAACTCGGTGAAAAGGGAAAAAAATAATCGTGGCAAGGTGCAGTCAAATTCTTCAGTGATATTTCATGTATAGTTTGCAAGAACCTGGAATTTTAACCCTTTGGAGACGATTTGATTTCTCTACAACACACATTTTCCATAAACCCCAACACGAGTTAACTCGTACTAAGTCTCCAACAGGTTAAGTATTTTGCACCTTACATACAGGCAATAGATGGGACTCAAAGAAATGTGTGATACACATGTCATTGTATCTTGACCTTATACTGCATTCCTGATATTGTTGGTGTCAAAATCGACGGTTGTCTGGCAAAAGGGCCCTAGCATATGTTCCCAGCAGAAGTGCCTTAACACTAACTTGTCTCTAACTTGAAAACCATTGGCTCTTTTCACATGAAATCAAAGTAGTCTGATATTTTTAGATCTTTCTGTAAGTCTGTTAAGTGCAAACATCAAATAAGGCAATATTTCTCACATTAGAGAAAATTTACTGTTAAGCCCCTTCTGCCAGGAACATATGCTAGAGCCCTTCTGCAGGACAACTGAAGAAATAACATGACTAGTACAAGTATCACAGAACATACATTAGTATTATTTGTGTAAATTTTGTTAAATAAATTGTTTTTCTGTTATTTACTGTTATTTCAACACGTCTGTATTAGGAGCTTTATAAATGTATATTATTACTATTGTACTCCTGTTATTACGAAACATTTGAGCATAAAATATGGTTTAATTTTCCTCCATACCATACCCTGAAATTAATATCTGTGAGTATCAATCCTATCACTTAGAATTATTTTATTTTATTTTCTGCCCCCCCCCTTCTTTTTTTTGAGGGGGGGGGGAGAGAAACTTGGATGAGTTAAAAGTAGCAATCTACAACCCCAACACTTAATGCAATGAATCACAATTTGTAGTGATTTATCTGTCACAGCAGGACGGACTGAATAATTTCAACCTTTTCTTTAGTTCACTGTACACTAATAACTGATTTTGGGTGTATAAACAGGATTGAATTACCTACTTAACCTACGTAACAGATCTGTGACCAGATTTAAGCTATCCCAACCCAACTATCCTCCTTGTACATCCATTTAACGCTAAATTGCAATCACGCTCATCTAATTTAAAACAACACTCTGGATCTCTTAATTGCAAAGTTTGTGCATTAAACCACTACAAGCAGAGAGTGGGTAAACTAAAAGCTTTTCCTAAAACCGGCAATTCTGTGTGCAACGCTACAAAGTGATATTTAAGAGGCAAATTAAAAACAAATAACTTGAACTTACATTTAACAAATTAATATTTCCCACCACCTTTAATTCATGCCTATGTACTTTTGCCAAACCGAATGATTATAATTTAGTACAAATAAAAAGAAATATTTCTGTTGTGTGTGGAGACCTGCTTTGTTGTAACAAAATAGTGACAAAAGTTAAAACAAAATAGCACAGAAAAAATAAATTGTGTGAAAAAGAATATACCAAACTATATCAAGAGTTAGCCCTCCAATAATTTCCCCTGATTTATCAAAGAAGCTGCAGTACACATCATATATTTTATTATTAAAAAAGATCAAATATAATAAAGCACTAAAAAATTAACTTGCATACTGGTCAGCTAAATAAGAGTACCAAGTTTGATTAAAATCAAAGTTCATTTTCGTCAAGCATTTGCATGTGGCCCCACATGCTGGTCAAGTGCACCCCTCACTATGAAGAAAGTGAAACCGCCATTCATCTGACATAAACTTTTGGGCTTCAGTTGATGAAGTGCCAACAAATCATACCAAGTTTGATGGAAAAAGAGCAAAAGTAACTTACAGTATTCTATGCAACCTGCCATGTATTATAACATGGTGCAATAATGACAAGAAATCAGATCAGGACATACAAACAGAACCTGTTGTGTAAACTTTGACAAATAAGCTGGAAGTCAACTGAAACATTCAAAGTTTTATTTTTTCTGAACTAAAAATAACTTGTGAATGAGTACACCATTTTCCCATCTGGACTCAATCATGCAATGAAGATTAACTTGTATCAATGGTTGATGATATGAGGTTAGTGTGGAGAAACGTGTCGCTGGTAAGTGCCTTGTATCAACTACCTCACCTTTCTTCCCATTTTATTGGGGTTTCAAACTCTCACTCTGTCAAAGAGGTAACAAGCAGAAGCAAGCAAGTCAGAATAAATGGCTCAAATGGTTACACTGGGAGAAAGATTATTAGTTGAAAATTTTAGTTATCATGCGCCTACATCTTTTCTGAAATGCAAAAGATTAGATCTTTGTGATGCTGTATATCCATTGAGATGGAATTGATTAGCTTATTATAGTTTCCTTATCCATTGGACAGATATTGACAAAAAATAATTCTTGCATTTCGCAATCCATGCGCCCTCATTCGATTCAAATACAATAGTCGATTTAGCATGTTACTTTAATAATGTAATAATGGTGTACCATACATGGCCGGGTGCACTTGTAATTGAGTTTTCATTCATTTTGCCAACAAACTGCTAGATATCACATGCCATGCATGCATCAGATTTGCAAACAGTATATCGCATTTAGTTCAACATTTCTTAAATTGGTTATTTCGTCAAAATCACTTGAAATGTCCGTCATCATGGCAACTGCTGTTGTCGACACAGGAGGGGAAAATATGCCTCTTGCGGTATTATACCATTGGTGGTGCATGCGATTGTGAAAGGGAATTCTGAACAGCATCAAAAAGTAGTGAATGAAAATAGATGATGGACTTATGCGTTTCCAAAATATAGGAAATGTTGCAATATTTGATTTTACAAAAATGTGTGTCTTTGTCTAATCATTCTCTGTACTTTATGACTGAATTTTTACAAGCTATTAAAGCTTGCGATCGTGTAATTATGCATAAATGTTACTGCCCATGTATTATCTCTGGCCTTTGGTAGAAAGATGTTAAGAAATAAGGCCATTATACGCATATGATTCATGTTATACTCCTATAGTAAGACACACAAGATATTTCAATACAAATAAATAATACAACAACTTTATACTATCTACTACCAAGGAAACAATAAAATAATAACATAATAATAATAATAATGAAATGAAAAGGGGAAAACTAAATAAGTAAATAAATTAAGTGAATAAATCAATAACAATAAAATAAGGACTGATAAAGGTAAAAAAAAAATGAGAAGCAGGAGAGGAGTTTCATTTTATATTAATAGGTAATTTTACTTCATTTCTCACAAAAACTAAGATAGAATTTTACCCAAGCAAACAATCCATCTCGTCTCATTAAAAATTATTATTATTTTTCTTCATTTGATTACTTTTTAATCATTTATTCACCCATCCACCTAATTCCCTCTCCCTTTCTTTGTATCTAAATATTTAATCATTTCTTTGTTTACTTTATTTACTAATCAGCCTATTTATATGGCTAGTTTCAAGATGCCATACATAAGTAAATTTCCCAATATTTAAAAAGATGTGGACTTATCCAAAAACAGAGATACTTTGATGTTGGGGTTAAAATCTGTGTTGATTTCACACTTATGAATATTATTATGTAGATAATGCATATGCACTCCTTCTTTACTTCCCCAAAATATAGAGTTCAATACTACAGATTCAAACAACAGAATTCCCTATATGAAATTTAAAATGGGCTTGGTATCATTGTAATGTGAAAATTTGGGTGTGGAGGTAAAACTGTGAAATTTCTTTGCACACTTATTCAAAAAATGGCATGCAACATTTGAAAAGAAGAGCTCAGAATTGGCCATTTTCACTTAAATAAGGAAAACATTGCAAATACAAAATCAAAATGTGTAATAAAAGGTAGATATAAATGTAAGGATTTATACTTTTGTATCACTTAATCATGATAGGTAATCCATATGCATACGAAGAACTGTTGGAACTGTTGGAATTTATGATTGTTGGATTTGCACAATCAAATTGAACTGGCCTTATAATTTATACAAGTTTTAATTTTTAACAGCGGTGTGGAAATTTGCATTTTTTGAAATAATATAATTGTGCATATCAAAATTAACTTTTTCACAAAAATTAAACAGAAAAGGTAAATGAAAACCACAAAAAACAAAATCAAAAACAAAATATACAGATAAAATTTTGCAGAATACAAAATAATACATGCATACACACTGAAATGAAAGAAAGCCCAAATTAGGTGATTTTGTGGGGAAAAAGCAAACTATCCACTTACATCTCTGGTATAATGATGTAGCTGTGTTGAACTATTCCTTGCTGATCACCGAGGGAGCCTTTCCACCACGTGTCGTCGATGCGCTGCGTCAATTTCAATGTATCACCTTTACTGAAGGTCAACTCTTCGTGTGATTTCCCCAGGTAGTCGGCCTTAGCAGTAGCCAATATGGGCACTGGGATGAGGAAAGATTGGACGACCATGGAATTAGAAATGATGAGAAAACAGATAGGAAAATTAACAAATGCTAGTTTTGAAAGCCTTAAAGGTTGTGTACACCAAAACCTTGTTTACTCAGATTTGTCCCAGCTTAAGAAAGGTATGAAAATACAGTTTTCAAACTTAGAATGAATATGTCTTATAGTTTTTGAAATATAAACAATATATCATATGACAATGGGTCATTTTGCTCAATTGTAGTAGTCTAGATTCCAGATGCAAGGGGTAGCTTTCACCCACTGATTTTGTCCAAACATAGCAAAGACTGGTTGGTAATAATCCAACTGCACTGGTGTGATGTGGCGTTTTGAACTTGTAACGTTTAATCAACAATTATCAGTTTTCAGCTGATGATACACAAATCAAAGTCTGGGCATCAGACCTAGTTGATAGCTGTGAAAATTCAATTCAACCAGCATTGTATTAGGGCAATACTTGAATTTTATGGCCCTTCTTAATGACAAAACGCTGACTTTCAGCCCTGCAGCTTTTCTGCCAGCCCATCCCCCCCCCCCCGCCGACAAAAGGGCATAAAACGAACTGATCATTTTGGTGTTTTGGAGATATTGAGCAAAATAGTAATTTTAGTTTACAGCTGACTGCAAAGCCCTATTTCATGTCCTTTTAATAAAAAGCGGATTATGAAAAAAGGGACACCTTCTAAAATTATATTAATTTTTTTTTGTTGCTAAGCCCCTACACTAAATAAACTCAATATTTGCAAAAACAATGTCAGCTAAACGTGCTTTTGTTCATTGGGGGGGGGGGGGGGGGCAGCTTGTGATCAGTGAAAAGATGATTGTAAATCATCAACATATGATTGATTTTTTGCTTTATTTGCTCTGATATTTCGATTTCACAGTAGTGCAAATCAATAACGACATATCTTAAAGGTATAATGACGATGATTGGAATTAGTCTCAATTTAAATTAAAAACAAGAGTGTCGGCTCGGCGCGAGCAATAATAGCGCCCGCCTGTAAAGCGGAAATTGAAAACACGTCATTTTGTTTCTGTACCTTGACCTTTGATGACTTTTGACTCTCAAAGAATCAATAGCTCCTGGATCATGCTAGTGCATACACACCAAATTATATATGAGCCTGGGTATAAGTTAAACTGAAGTTATCGGCGTTCTTAAGGACTTAAGACAAGCTAAAGATGAAACACTGTCACTGTGACTCTGGACCGTTTTTTTTTTATTTTCTTGACCTTTGACCTAAATCAATGAAGGCTTCATGGATGCATGCCTAGTATCATTACACACCAAATTATAATGCCTGGGTTATAAGCTTAAACTGAAGTTATCGCGTTGTTACCAAGGACTTAAGCAAGGGTAAGATTAAAACTTGTCAGCTGTTGACTCTTGACCTTTGACTTTTGAACCTCGAAAACAATAGGCTTCGCCGTGGATCCATGCTAAATCATACACACCAAAATTATATGAGGCTCGGTTAAAGTTAAACTGAAGTTAATCGCGTTACAAGGATTCACAAAGGGTATAAGATGAAAACATGTCACTTTAACCTTGACTTATGACCTTTTTCGACCTCAAAGCTTCTCCTGGGATCCATGCTAGTAATCATACATCACCAAAACTTAATATGTAGCTGGGTTAAGTTAACTGACAGTATCCGGTTTGTACAAGACTTAAAGGGTTAGTGACATCATTGGGGACACTTGAAAGTGCCTAAAGAACCAATGAGGTTGAAATATTACCGAGCTGTTCACGTAGCAGATGTGGATTCGCCACACGTGGAGGATTTGTCTTTAATTGGTTTAGCTTAAGGAGAACAAAGCATAAACATAGGAGTAATCTTATTCTTTACGGGTAGGAATAAAAATAAGCCGCCATAGAGAGCCAACAAGCAGTGTGTTTCCATTGCTATTAGTGATATTGACATGGTTTGTTTTAGAATGAGTGAACCGTTTGACTACAAGATTTGTCACATGAGAGAGTCTTGCATAGTTTACTCTCGATTCTAAGGTAGTGATCACCCAAGTTGAGGAACTAACCCCAATCATTCATTTACGCTTTAACAAGGGTAAGATGAAAAACATGTTCATGTGGACCTTGACCTTGACCTTTTGACCTCAAAATCAAATAGGCTTCTGGGATCCATGCTAGTATCTATACACGCCAATATTATATGAGGCCTAGGTTAAGTTAAACGTGAGTATGGCGTTTACAAGGAAAGTTTAACGGCACGGAACGACGGACACCGAGCGTGATACCATAATACGTATATAAAAGATACATGATACTTTCAAAAAGGTGAGTATTACTTATTTGCATGAAAAAGTTTGATTGCACCACAAAATATAGAGCGTCTACAGCACCACATTTTCATTAATAAAAATAAAACATAACTTCCCAAGTACAAACTCCCAATTCAGCATCATTAATTATATCACTAACAACTTTACAGACACTAATGAACTTACTGTCACCATTCATCATTCTCATCTATGAAGATTCTGGAATAGTCTCCAACTCCTGTCGGGCTTGCAGATAAAAGAAATCACAGGTTATCAAGTACAAGAAATAATATCAGCCAATACACATCACCAATTCATCCTGCGGAACTTATCCTCATATATTAGCTTGCCGAGAAGTAAATCCAAAATTTCCCGTCTACTGCATTTTATATTAAAGTATGTATGAACAAAAATTTTTGTTCATATTATTTGACAATACCAATGTGTAGTTCTCATAACAATGATATCCCTTGTAGAGCTTAAACCAACAGCTCTCATTATCATTTATTAGAATTTATCAAAACATTGAAAAATGGTAAATAAATTCCTGATTTCAAGAAAGCACTGTCATTCTTGTAGGTTCATGACATAGAATGGGAATTAAAACATTTTAATCTATATGTAAATTCAACATGTGAAGTACCCGATTTCAATACAGTAATAGGTAAGCATTGTGGAGGCATCAAATTTAAAAAACTTACGCGAAACTTTGATATCTAGGCTACATAGTAGTGTTCAAATGGACAAATAAAAACCAACAGAATACAAAAGTTTTGAAAGTTATGCTCCACTGGCAAGATATGCGATGAAACAACAATTTGTGCACTCCGTTGAGAAAAGATAACCTAGATCTGCACACAGTAAGTCTATGGAGAAATGGGCAGGTGAATCTGCTCATTTGAGCTGCTTTGTAAGGTTTTCCACTTTTTAAAAGCACTACATCATCATTTTGAAATACAATTTTTCCAGGGCTTTCATTTTAGACAGTAATCAAGAGACATTGGAGCATTGGAGAATTACACAAGCATCATTTTTTTTAAATAATTGGTCATCTGTTACCTAGGCTTTAATTAAGAATACAAACAAATCAGGCATTCTTAAACTTTCCAAAGCGACAAACTCAATAATCTAAAGTGTGTGTGATCTAAAGCACGAGATCCCCTATTCTCACTACACTGATATCAGCATTGGTGTCTACCTGGAGAGAGGAACCCCGGTTCTGAGGGGAAGATGTCTCCTGAAATAGGATCATGGTAATCCACACAAGTCAATTGATGGTTGCCCTGGAGGCCACCTCATCATAGCCTCTGGGGTTTCTGATCACGGTGGGGCCAAAAGCATGAACGCTATGGTTGTGGAGCCCATCATGTGCTCATCGGCTGTACTGTGCAGGCTGGTGAACAAACCACATAAAATTATTTGAAAAACATATTATTCCTGTAAGGAAGCAACAAATATTAACACTTGGGTGCTATCGGACACCAGCTCGCCCACAATATAACATCGAATGAGATTAGTATCGGCCACACAGATTCGCGAGAAAGAACTCGTTTCATACCTTTTAATTCAAATGACAAACATCACTGAAGTTCTACGCAATGGTATTTATACGTTAAATTGAAGACACCATTGAATAACTAAATAGCTCAAAATGTCTTGTCTTCAATAAGCATTTGCATTTTCACAGAAAAATCATAAATTTTGGAAAGGTTATACACATATTCAAGTCGAAAACAATCCAGTTCCCTGAAAACAACAAGCCTGGATTTTTAAAGCCCCAACGGCCGCATTAGTGTTAACAATGACGTATATTACTTGAAGGAATGTTTAAGGTGTCCAATAGATCTAGCTTTCAGTTTGGGATGAAAATATTAACTTAAAGTGGAATTGATCATAAGAGATATAAAAAACATACCGAGCATGCGAACTATGCATGCTTGTAAGTAAGGTTTCTGGATTCTACGTTTTTCCGTGTTGTAAATTTAACCACTGTGTTCTTTGGAGTACCCAGTACTCCCCCCCCCACCCCCTCGCATATGAAAAACACGTCAACCGAGTATAAAAGCACACTATATTAGCCTAGCAAAACAAAGGACAAGTAATAACCAATATACATTTAACAATATTTCTTGTCATCTTATTTATTATTTTTTAAAGTTAATGATATTATCAGGGAGTAAGTCTCTCACTTGGGTAGAAACTATCCAAGAATCAAGTAAACTATGCAAGGATTCGTACTCGAAAATTTTGTAATCAAAAGAGTGACGCCATTTTAAAGAACTGTCCATCAGATAGTACAAATCTGTGTGGATTTCTGTGGGATTTATTTTTATCGACTCTAAGAAGATTTTTAAAGTGTTTGGTATCGTTCACATTGCTTGATTCCCTTAAAAGGTATTGGCAACATTTACCACAGTTAAAAAAAATCGTGAGCTATATGATTCCCATGCTACACCTTGTCGTTTGGATAAGTCTAACAAATGAACGCCCTGAACTAAAAATTGTTTTCACAAACATGATTCGTATTTAGTCTTTACAAAAGTGAAAATCGTAGAGTTGATCTGATTCACACTGCCCACTGTATTCCTCCCGTAGACTTACTGTGTGTACACCACGCTAATTTAAAGCTCGCGCCCGAGTTTGATTGTTTATTCATGCATAAACTTGCCATTGGCAGTGTAAGTCTTCCAAACTTTTCGTATTCTAGGGTGTTATTTGTCCATATGAAACACTACTATGTAGTTCAGCATATCAAAATTTTGAATAATTTTTATAATTGAAGCGGTCCCAATGTTAGCCTACATCATTTTAAGTGAATAAAACAAGACAAATCCTTCAAGGCCAGGAGATCCTCTCCAGCTGGTGTATCTTGATCCATCTTTAACCAGATTTTGGTTCGTAAGGGCATTTTTATTTTCCCCATCATGTCACTGCCGCTCTGAAGTTTTTTCTTTATTACCTGTTCATATTTGTGGTGTTTATTATTTTACTGATTGATTGATCATGTTATTCAATTGATCAATGATTCATTTATTCATTGAATGATTCATTTATTTATTTATAAGAAGAACTATGAGCGTTCGACTGCGCGCAGTCGATGGGTTATGCCCCGCAGTCTGCACTCCCGATCCAATTGATGTAATTTGAAAACTCAAGTTACCCAGGTAGGCATGACCAATTAGATGAATAAGCTCAATGATAAGCCCATGTGATTTGACGCAAGTTACAGTAAAATCCAATTTAAGCAGTTCTTAAATTATCTGCGAACAAATTGAAGCTCAATTCGGACAGGAGCTTGTGACCTTTGACCTCTGACTTATCAACTCCAAAATCGAATCAGTAAATTTGGTGCCTTATATAAGATACTCTCCAACGTACATCAAAAATCGGAAAGAAGTCAACTCAATTATCACTAATGGAGCCAAATCAGAACATATTTAAAGGCCGCGGTGACCTTGACCCTTTGAGCTCCATAATCTAATCAGTTTAACTGGGTGGCCTCACAATACATACTTCACTGCAAGTTTACATCACAAAAATCCCGATCATGTCCGCTCTCAAGTTACGCGGCAGCACAAGCCAAATTCAGATATATATCAGAGCCTGGTGACCTTTGACCTTTCAACCCCATAATAATCAGTTCATGGTGCCGTCATAAATAATGACTTCACGCCAAGTTAACAATGACCAATTCCGATCCAGCCGCTCTCAGTTATCGCGTAATACGAGCACCAAATCAGCATATTTAAGCCCGGTGACCTTTGACGCTTTGACGCTTTCAGCTCCAAAATCAAACATCAGTTCATGGTGCGCTCATAGACATACTTGTCCTAGTACAGTCTAAAAATCCATCGGGGTTTACTCAAGTTATCCGATAAGAGCCAAATCAACATAATGTAATGGCCCGTGACCTTTGACCTTTGACAGCTTCAGCCCCAAAATCTAAATCAGTTCCATTGGGCCATCATAATATCATACTCAGCCCAAGTTACATCACAATCCGACCAGCCGCTCTCATTATCCTCGCAACGAGCCCAAGATCAGAACATGTTTAAGGCCCAGTGAACCTTTGACCTTTACCTTCAGCCCCAAAATCTAATCATCATGGTGCCTTGCATATACTACTTCACTCCACATCTACATAACAATGCCGACCAGCCGCTCTCAAGTTATCCGGTAACGAGCCCAAATCAAGACATATAAGCCCGTGACCTTTGACCTGACCTTCACAGCCCCAAATATCCAATCAGTATCATTGAATGCTTCCATATACAATACTTGGCCTAGTACATCAAAATCCGATCGGGGTATCTCAGTTATCTGCTGGTAAACGAGCCCAAATCAGACATATTTAAGGCCACGTGACCTTGACCTTGACCCTTTCAGCCCCAAAATCTATCAGTTCATTGGTGCTTCAATAATACACTACTTGTCCTAGTACATCAAAAATCCAGATCGGGGTTCTCCAAGTTATCGCGGTAAGAGCGCCAAATCAGACATATTAAGGCCCACGCGTACCTTTGACCTTTGACCCTTTTCAAGCCCCAAAATCTAATCAATGTCATTGATGCCTCATAATACATACTGTCCTAGTTTACATCAAAATCGCGATCGGGGTTCTCATTTATCCTCGTAACGAGATCGGTAACGGACGGACGGACAGCGCGCATGTGCCGCAACAGACTGGACGACCAACCCGAAAGACATGATGCTCCGGCAACTTCCTGTTGCGGAGGCATAAAACTATAAAAGAATGCTTGACGATATTGCATGCTATGGTGAACCTGAATATTGAGGATGCTATCATACATTTACATTTTCACTCCTGAATGATTTCAGTTTTGCAAAATTTCAAGGCACAAAATGATGAAAGAGTGGAAACGTTTTTCTTACTTTTAAGGAGGCAAAGAGGTATCGTCAAATGTTGACGCATTACGCCAGTAGGTAATGAGGACACCAGTTCAGCTATGTGGCCAATTCTCTCCTTACCAGGTGGGACTCTATGAAATAATGAAGCAAGATAGCATCATATAACAATATTTCCATAAAAAAAATGTGAGAGCTACATGATTTCTAAATGATACTAGTGTCTTTGAACAGAGGTCAAAAAATGAAGCCCTTAAAAAAATACAGTTCGAAATGACGCATTAAGTCTTAAAAAACGTAAAAAAATCCTTGAGAGATCATTATCAGTTTTCCCCATAGACGTGTGTTGCAGAATTTTTATTGCCGAAATATTCATAATGTTAAGATTTATCTGTATTTCACAAGTGACAGCATAATCTGTCTCAACTTTTGTGTCTATAGCGTGTTAATACTATTGTCCAATGTCAAACACTGTCAGATATTCCAGATAGCAAAGTTTGACAATTTTTTTTAAAGCGGGCGTCCTTCCACAATGTTATATAGTGTCTTTAATATCGATCTTGCAATAAATTTAAAAGAATAATTCTGCACCAACGAACGTCTCTGATTCTAAACTAGCTGACAATTCTCCCAGTCATCTGAATAATTATCATCATCAAAGCCAGCAACTAAAAAAGACTAACCTCATCAAACTTCAATAAACTAAAAGGAATCAGCACAATGAAAATTGTTTGCCAAGCAAGTGGATGTTACATTTTGCTTACAACTGGATATTTCATTGAGATTACTGTAAAAATATTTGTAAAATGCAATGTTGAGTAATATCATCCCCACTAATCACAGAACTGAAGTTCGAAATCATTTTCCCCTCCATCACACTTGAGTTCTTATGGATGTAATCAATGGGGTTGATATTATTTTTTTTTTTCAATAGAAAGAAAAAATCAGAATTATGATTTATGAATCAAATTTTTAAATTAGAAATGAATAATTGCAAAACATATCTTAAGTGTGAAAAGAATTTATTAAAAGAATATAAATCAGAATCAATTTAAAACAATTAAATCTTGATTTTTACATTTTTTAAACAATTGTAAAAATCATGAATTTACTTGTTGTGTTTACATAACTTTTTTGTCTCAGACCAATTTTGTCCTGCACACCATTTTGTGAAACTTATAAATGTATTAAAGCGTCAAGTTTAGTTTTGGCGATTTTTTGAATTGAAAAGCGCATATTACACCAATAACAGATTTCTGAACGTCTTTCGATTCCCTTTTGTAAATAATAAAATAAAAAAATCTTGGGGGGGGGGGGGGACCCAAGATACTGTAAAATTGTAGTCGAAATCTCTGGTCCCTCCCCCCTGAATTTTTCATTAATTGATTTTAAAAAAATACAGACATCAAATCTTTATTGGTGTCATATGACCTTTGGCAATAACGTTTCAAAATAAAAAAAATGCGAACAAACTGTTGCTAAATGATTATAAATTGGCCAACTAATTGTATTGCAGCTTACAGTAAAGATCATGATGGTTATGTTTTATTTGTTTTGGAAATAATAATATCATATTATAGCATTTGTAAACATTGTATAAATCTGTTAACAAAGACACTCTTTGGTGTAATGTACAATTAAAACATACACAAGATGTAATTACTTCACGTGAGCTTCCATGGAATTTATCAAAACATGTTTATAGAAGAGTGTTCCTTGGAGTTCTCTGAAGTAGGTTAAGTAGCACTGGCCACCAACGTTGACATCCCCCTTCTCTCCCAGGCCGTAACAGATCCTTCCTGAAAATAACAAGCAGCAGAAATGAAACCATCTCCTGGTTGCATTTATGTAAATGACATTTATACAAAAGAACAATGTATTCATGATCATACCTCAAATGCATCTTAATTCTAGAGAAGAACCATTTTAGTGAAGGTCTCTTCTGCAAACACTTTCAAATGTTA
>JZLH01S0336644.1:74715-87882 GCA_001188425.1 Eucidaris tribuloides
CACTTAGTAGGCCTGGGACAAAAAATTGATTAGTCGAATTAATCAATTACCTTTTTGCCGATCAGTATTCGAATGCGACTTTAAAATGAATCGAATATTCGTCGGGTGACAAACAGTCTAAATGCCTTAGTTGAAACTCAAATACAGTAACTTAGTTGTTTTACAAAAGAAAAAACAAAATTTGGATATGGGCAATTCCACAGGTTGGTGGACAAACCCATCACAACATAAATTGGCTTTATTTCAACTCATGTTACATTTTATTGGTTTGATTGGCTATGCTTTATGAAGAAACAATGGGGGTCATCATTTCTACCCCAAATTTTGCTTCTGTAACGCTGCATTCTAGGAGAATCAGCAACCATACACAATATGTCACATGTGGGACTAGGCTCCACCTTCTGTGAATAAAGTTTTATTAAAAATTGTCATTTTTTCTCCAGTTTTTCCATGAAATAGTGTTAAGCATATAATACTGCAATGATAGATGTATTGCTTTTCCAATAAAAATCTATTTACGTGAAGACAACCCAGAAAATATGTGTTTGGACAAAATGTAACGTGAGTAACCGATGTTCTTGTAATTCATACAAAAATAGGGTAACCAACTAAAATTTGCATATAGTCAGTTTGTGACTCTCTATCAGAGTGCTTTGATAAGGGTCTAACTTTTTTGAATAAGAGCTCCACATGGGGAAATTTTTCAATTAAGTCTTCTTTACATTTTATGCATGTCCAAATTCTGTAATGTGAGTAAACAAGACATTTCAGTGAATTTCATACAGTTCAATTTAATTTCACAAATTTTTACTATGTACAAATTAGAAGCAACATGTATGCTTTTTGATGGAATAAATACTTTAAGCTATCTACCATTAATAATAATGTAAGAGATCAACAACTGAATCAAAATGCCTTCAAATGTAATGTGAGTAACCAGAATACGCAATGTTCAGCTGATTGTAAAATCATCAGTACATGTATTCTGTAAATCTTAACCCTGTGAGTCATCCTAATTTACATCTGGGTGAACACAGCTGGACTAGATGGGAACAGGGCTTCCAAAATATTGATAACAGCATGAATATCTACATTGAAAATAACAAAACACACACACAAATGTGTGCGGTTATTTCCCTTCAATTTTTCTACAGATGCAACTCATGGATGAATTTCCACTAAAGTTACCTATTTTGGTGCCTTTGAAAATAGTGCACTTACATGTAGGCTTCATGTACCGTATGCAGTGTATGGTGGTAAAGTATTTCAAACAAATTTACTCCTGTGAAACTGAAATAAATTCACTTTAAACTAAAGAAGTTTTAACTTCCTCATCTTCATGTAAATAAAATGGAAAAAGGGTTGCAAAACTGATTTGCCACAATTTGGATACCATTTATAAAGTACAACAAAGGAAAAGGAAATTAACAATTTACAAATCAGATATTTTATCACATACATGTATCGTCTGTTAGAAATGAAGGAGTACCAAATGACAATTTCGACATCAGACTATTACCTAGGCAGATGGGCAAGTAAAGCAACAACATCATTTGCATTAATACTAAAATTGAAAATAAGATTACTAGCATAACTTTCTAACATCAATTCAGATTTCATTGTTATCCTACAATGTAGTTTCAGCATGTTTGTAATAAGGTTCAGTCTCTGGGGTTGTTGCACTCATGAGAGTCAAAATGAAGCCTAAAAAATTAATGACACTTCTGTTGCAAAAATTGCTTCAGATAGTGTTTGTATTGTACACGATAAGCATAAGGCTTCTGGCCTGCAGAAATTAATGTCTCTATGTGAACACAACACACCCTGAAAAGTGATTTTACAGAGGTCTGCTGTATCATTTCTGGAAGAGAAATGAGAAACTTTGTCTCAGTTTACATGTAAAAATGATTTAATGAATTTTATTTTTCATTTTAAACTATCTATTTTCTTCCCCTCATTTTATTTTTTTACCATGGCTGTAACATGTTTTGAGGGTTGATGTACTCAGGAGGAAGGTTAAAGCTAATCTCAAAGATTTCCGTGATGGCATACCTCGGGTTTAGAGATTGCTGCAACTAGCGTTGGTTGCAGAGTTTACGGTATGCAAAGGCTGTGAACACAACACACCCTCCCAAGTGATATCACAGCTGCCTTACACTCGAGAGCCAAAAAGCATACGCCTTCCTCCTTATTCGCCAGTAAACTGACTTTAATATTCTGCAATTTGCATTAAATCACCCCTTAAAAAATGAACATGGGGAAAATCAATCTCGTATACCCTGATCAATCTTAGTTCAATGTCAGATGAATGCACGCTGATCGAGCGGCGTGTGGAGAAGGTTCTGCCATTGGTTTGTGAGACGACATGCTAGCAAGCCTTGCTATCCAATCTGCCCCACTGTATGGTTTGTTTGAACTCCAGAAGGAAGTCCCATCATCCATAAATCAGTGATTCCAGATTGGATTGTCTGGCTCCATGGATCATGCACAAAGTGATCACACTATAGATGTGGAAGTACTGGAATATTCAGCCACATGTTACCAAAAAACACCAAAACAACAACTCTGACCCCCAAAAAGCAGAGAGCAGCTTATTGAAAAGCACTGGCGATGACATAGGCGGAGGAACTACCATCCATGTAGTGCACACTGTTTGTATACATGTGTATGATGAATTGAAAGTCACAAAAGTACAAAACCAGCCAAAATACCAACCACATGACAAATAATCAAGAAGGAAGTGGAGCAACTACAAAATGACAATGGTGATAAAGTTGTCCATGTTGATGGTGAGTAGTGTTTGATTCTGTAAAAAGTGTAAAATGCAACTTAGATCATCAACATGGGTAAAATACCTTTCCAATCAGAATTCTATAACTTCTTAATAAAATCACAATATATGTCATGTAAGGTATTGCACCCTTCTTCAAAATTACTGATAACATGTTACGCCAACCTTAGACACTTTCAAATGAACACTAAAAACATATCTATCCAACAGTAAGTTGGACTTCAATATTAAACAGAGAGTTTGATTTGAATAATTAATAATAATAGTAATAATAATGATAATAAATAATAATAATAATAATATTATTATTATTAACAACAACTATTATTATTATTATTATTATTATTATTATTATTATTATTATTATTATTATTATTATTATTATTATTATTATTATTATTATTATTATTATTATTATTATCTGATCTCATTTAGTTTAAAGGCAGGGGATCTCTTTTGCATGCCTAAAAATTAACATTGTGCAAATACAATGTCATTTAGAAGAAAATGCCATCTGGCAACCTTTAGCAAAATATAGGAGTTAAAAACTCAGTTTTAGTGGAATTATAGTGACCGTTAGACTCAGATTTGAATTTTTTCTCGCGAGAAAAAAAATCCTACCATAGAACATACACTAAAGGCTATTGTTTTCTTTTACATTTTTCAAATTTTAGGCAATCACTGACCCCCAGATTTCACAGACATGCCCTTTATCAATAGCCTAAGGGCATGGATTATCTTTTCCTGGTCTGCGGGGATGTTTGCAAATGAGATCCACTGCCTTTAATATGTCCATTGTGCAATTTGAGGCTACAAGCAGGCAATATTAAGCAGTGGTAAAACAGGATTAAATTCAATTTAGCCTATTTCAACAAAACTGATTTCAATACATTTTCTTTTCCATCAGATGCTAATCTGATACTAACATACATCTATGTACAGTATGTTCAGCATTGGTCAACATGATCGGAACAGACACTTCTATTTACATTTATTCAATACTCTAATAAAGATCTGATACATCACTTAGGAAAATCAATATGGTACATCCAATTTACCAGGGACCATTGCAGATTTTTTAATGTCAAATCATAAACCAATTTGAATTCAAGGCAACTCCAAGTTCTCATAAATTTTATTACTTGTAATGCATACTGTAGTTCAGAGTAAACTAGAAAAGTTCGACTGCACGCAGTCGATGGGTATGCCTCCGCCCTGTGCGCCCACTATGTAGGAGCTAACAACCTGATTATATCAACAGTTGGCACTCCTAACTGAAGCTATAGGTTTGACACAAAGTTCATTGACCTTTGACCTTTGACCCTTGACCTTTGACCCCTGTGACTCTACCAAATATTTGTCTTTTGGTTTTGAACCTAACCACCAAATTACATCAACAGTGAACACTCCTTACTGAACTTTAAGGCAACAAATGAATTTTAGGACAGAAGTTCATTGACCTTTGACCCTTGAGATTATATTGACCTGTGCTCTACCAAAAATTTGTCTTTGGTTTGAACCTAAACACCAAATTACATCAACAGGAACACCCTTACTGAACTTAAAGGCACGAAATTGGAATTTTAAGGACAAAGTTCAATTGACGTATGGACCCCCTTGACCTTGACCTTTGACGCCCTGTGACTACTACCAAATATTTGTCAGTTTTGGTTTTGAACCTAACGCACTAAATTAACATCAACAGTGACACTCCTAACACGAAGTTAAGGCCGAAAAACAAGATTTTTGGGACAAAGGTCATTTGACCTTTGACCCTTGACCTTGACCTTTGACCCCGCGAGCTGCTACCAAGAAATAATTGCTTTTGTCAACCTAACCACACAAATTATATCAAAGTGAGCACGTCCTAACTGGAGTTATAGGCAAATGGGCATTGTTAGGACAAAGTTCATTGACCTTTGACCTTTGACCTTCGACGATTTGCCCAACAATCTAATCAAGTTCATCCTTTGCCTAAGGTCTACTACCTTGGTCCAAGTATCATCAAAATCCTTCTCCAGCGGTACTGTCAGTAATCTGTCACAAGAAAGTGTGGACCACGGACCCCAGTACGGACGTATGGTACGGACGTACGACCACTGGACGTACGGACGGACAACCCGAAAACATAATGCCTCAGGCTCCCTTACGGGGCGGAGGCATAAAAAACATACTCTGAAGTCTAAACCACCACTGTAATGGTACACTGTAATGGTACACGGCACATGAAATATTAAAGACAAATGAAACAAATTAGCCAATAGTATTCCTTTCTGCAAAAAGCAATATGCATTTTGTATTAATTCTGGAAAAGTACCATTAATTGTCACACAGAAGTATTGCATGATGTTTATTCATAATTTAAGATATAAATTTGTTATCGCGGGTTTTCCCGGATACACGAGTCAGGGAGTAAAAGTGATCATTTCCTTTCACAGTTATTAGAAATTATGCAAAACTGTCCATTTATTGCTTTGTCTGCCTGTTAACTGCATCAGTTTTGGTTTCATTTTCAAGTGGAAATTAGAGGATTTACTATCAATAAATGAATGCGTGCCTGGCATGCTTTTGCCATATCTCTACCACGGGTCCATAGTTTCACTATCCATGTGAGCCTCAATGGTTTCCTGGTTGCCCTGTGGGCTTCAACATAATACAAGCATGGTCATAATGTACACTGTATGACATTTATAGGGAGTTAGTGAATACTGAATAGTTAAAGTGATAGGCTAACATTGTGGAGCTTCAATTTAAAAAATTGTCAGACTTTGATATCTCAGCTACATAGTAGTGTTCAAATGGACAAATAAACATCCTAGAATACAAAAGTTTGGAAAGTTACACTGCCAATGGCAAGTTATACATGAATAAACAATAAAACTCGGGGCGAGTTTTATTAACCTAGGTGTACACACAGTAAGTCTATGGGAGGAAATGGGCAAGTGAATCTGGTCAACTTACGATTTTCACTTTTTTTTAAGCACTAAATAATCATTTTGAAATACAATTTTTTCAGGGCTTCATTTTTAGACCTCATCAAAGACACTGGTAGCATGGGGAATCATGCGGCTCAGATTTTTTTAACTGTGGTAAATGTTAGCCAATAGCTTTAACATGCAGACACTATCGACACGGTTTAAAATGAACACAAATCAGTATGATCATTTTCTAGCACTTGGCATTGAATTTCTTGGAAATAAACGTACTTGTAGTCTGGCATTTCTATTTTCCCCTAAATTTGCACAACACACCAAGGTTAACTCACACATCCGCCCACTTACAACAGTAATTTGATTTCAAGTTTTTAAAGTTATTATTCAATTCACCACACTCATGACCCTTACAGCAGGTTCTGCACAGTTGTGCATTAACCATATTTTTATTAGCCCACAAGGACTAGCACTATAGGACCAGCCCAAAGTGATTGATGATCAATAAATTTGTAATACACACTTTGAAAGAATAAATAATGTGAGAGGAAAATAGAAAAAGAAACTAACAAGTGATAAAATGAGAAGGTCCACCCTAACGTCAAGTTGGTTTTAAGCAGAACAATGAGAGAAACATATTAAAGAAAGTTTGGCGAAAATCCACAAAAGAATAGCAGAGTTATGAACTTTCGAAGGTTTAAATTTGTGACGTCACATACAAGTAGCTCCCCATATGCCATGTAATATAAATTCAATAAATTGCAACTTTTTATCGTTTCATGATAATTGAATGGGGTTTTTTCATAGAAGCAAATATGAAATAATATTTCAAATTATATATTGAATGTACAGGTATTAACATCATTTTCAATTTTCTGAGAAAATGGCACTTTACATCTATGGAATTTATATTACATGACAATTGGGGAGCTGCTCGCATGTGACGTCACAAATTTCAAACTTTGAAAGTTCATGTAACCCTGTTATTCTTTGGTGGATTTTCGCCAAACTTTCATTAATGTTTCTCTCATTGTTCTGCTTTTATTAAAACCAACTTGACGTCGGGGTGGACCTTGCCTTTAAAGTCATATATGGAATTAATGTACATGTATACATAAACACGTAGTTCAACTTGTTGATCGGAGTGTTTGGCAGATGACCACCAGAACAGCTGTGAGCTGAATCCATAATACAGGGTGGCCCAGAAAGAATGCTACGAGTATGATCGCTAATTTCTTCAACATTATCGGCAAAATGTCATTAATAATTATTTCGTTGGTTAGAACATTCTTTTTCCAATAAAATGATACCAAGATCATTGATTTTGAGTAAGGCGTTTTGATACTAGGGCCATTTTTCGGAAGCAATGCAATTTCCAAATTTGTCAATTTTTCAACAGCGGCGGTCATCGGAACGCCGAGATATTCTGGCGTCTCAGCTAACCATACGGGACAAACCGCGATGACAATGGGACTAGCTGCAATCGTCTTCCTTATGAAAGCTGATTGCGCATTCCAGAACTTTTGTCATTGCCGGTTTGTCGTATGGCTTAGCTGAGACGCAGAAATATCTCGGTTCACATGGACGCCGCGTTGAAAAATTTGGACAGCAAATTGGGAATTTGCATTGCCTCGAAAAAATGGCCTAGAAATCAAGCCTTACAAATCAGCATGATTTTGGTATTCTTTTATTGGAAATAAGAATGTTCTAAGCACGAATAAAATATTAATGAAATTTTGCGATATGTCGAGAATTAGCGATATATCGTGCATTCTTCGGCACCCTGATTAGCATCTCCTGAATGTATGGTTGCCACAATCACATGCTGATCGATTTAAATTAATTCGAATAACTTTTTATTATAATATTTTCATATTTCTTATAGAACTTGTGTAACATTTTTGCCTCATACTTTGGTGGGGCCAAATTGTATCAGCCTCTTTATGGGTCAACAAAGAGGTATTATTGGTCAAACACAAATTTAGGAGGCCGCCCCTCCACCCTCTATCCCTCTACTGACGCAACAGCAATTTAACGGATTGATGTGAAGTCTAGCTAATGGACTTAATACACCTATCAATTGTAAACGCACCTCGCCCCCGGGAATGGTGCGTCATGGGTGGGTCATTTACCAACAAATAATGACGCAGGGTACCGTCATGGAAGCATTTGGTCCGTCACAGCATGTGAATGGGGTGCGTCAGTTTGTATACGTTTAAATAGGCCTACGTTGTAAGAAAATGGTCCGTCATAGTCGAGACACACAGGTGCGTCATGGTATATGAAAATCCGACTCTCGTTTGACAAGTGACGCACCATTCCCGGGGGTCGAGGGGTGCGTCTTACAATTGATAGGTGTATTACATGCATGAGACAAAGGGGTCATGTAAATCACAGTCTATTGTTAAACCATACAGCATTCAAGGAATAGTCTCCAGTGTACCAGCATGTGTCTGTTATTGGAAAACCAAAAACTACAATGTCAAGTTCAAGGACAATCCAAACTTGTAGTTTCCTGCTAAAAATCTGCCCTTTTACCAGGAATTTTTTATTATTTTTTTTTAATTTTTATTTACATCAGACTCAACAAAAACCATGTCTGCATCTCATCAGAGAGAGGGTAAAATAAACTAAGCAGTCTGATAAACGTAGAAAACAGGTGGGGGGGGGGTACATTTAGGTTTGAGCTGTATCATTCCGGTTATTTCCAAAACCGGTTAACCTTTCATGAAAACCGGTCGGTTTCGGTTAACAGGTTATTTAAACCTCCTTCTCTGCAAATAAACATTCTTATTCCATGAAATAACCATGCTAACATGCTAGGATTCAAGGTAAAATACTATTTTTGCTTCACAACCATTGCTTACTAGTCAAATATTTGGATAACAATGGAATTACTTAAATTTTGTCATCATATCAACATCTTCTTCCAATAAAAGTAACCATGTTTCTGCATCAAAATGACATCATCAACGGTTAACTGAAACCTACTTCAAACCAGTTTGTCGGTTAATCTGTTTGATACTAAGCCTGCAATATTTCGGGTATGACGATATCCGGATATCCGACATTGAAATCCAGACGGTGGTCAGATACCCGGTCGGCAGAGAAAAAAAAATAAGATATAACAAACTTTTCAATACATCCCCACTACGATGAGGGGCAAAATGCAGAGAAAAATGGCAATAATCGCACTATTTGTTGATTAACTTACGACTAAATCCTTTTTGAAATATTCCCTCTTTCCATTCACGATGTGTATTTTCTTTGTAAATGATTTCCCCTGCACCTTTTCCCCAAAGAAATTGACAGACCTACATTATCGCGAGCTGTCTGGATGGTCGTGGTCGCGATAGAGATAGTGCAAACGATCATGATAGCGATAGCGATAGTGTAAAGGATAGTTCCTGCCAGAAAATTCCATATTCCAAAATCCATAATGGCAGTTTGTTTGTAGGCATAGGCATGGAAGAACAGTGTAATAAGAGTAGAGAAATCGCAATGTAAACATCAAAATTCAACGAATTAACATCGTGCGTACAAGGTAAGAGTACATTTAGTGGAAACATTATGAATAAAAGTGGTAGTTTCACCACTAATAGCTGCAATTTTTGTCTTATTTTCTACTATGTTTGTATTGACAATGTGTAGTCCCATAGGTTAAATTTTATGTCGGGTACCTGAATCCGAAAAATTCTATCCAATTTTGACTTTGGCAGGCAGATACCCGACAGATATCTGTTTGACTGCAGCTGTATTTGATACAGCACTAATTTAGGTCCAGTCTCGATTCCAGACCATGCAACTTTTTTCTCCCTCCGAATAGCAGTGCAGGGGTGAAGTACAGCACTATATGCGACGGCAGTCGAAAACTAGTCTTAGTTCAAGACAATTAACTGATGACAGTAGGCCTAATTTCTCTAGGAAATAGTGTAAGATCTTGCGTCTGGAAGCCAGACTAGTCCAGTACCAGCCCGCGCTGGGAACTCTCCCATACACACAATGTAACTTTCTTTGTCATGCATGTTTTGTACAATGTATGTTTTTTTTAGTGGTTGTGGTGAAAGTTTGAAGTGGGTTTAAAGGTGAAGTAGATATGGGACCAGTAAGTATGTATAAAAGTTCACACAAAGGTGAAAGGCATCATGTATCTAATGTCTCAAGGTGGTTTACAGGCGGTGTGATGTAAGACTTGTTACTCAATACTTAATCATAGGCCTAATAAGCTAAAAACAGTGCAGGTCTATACTAAAGAATGTGGGCATTGGACAAAGCATGCATTTAATCATACATGTAGATATCTGATAGCTTTAAGCTTTTGTTTAAAATTCCATTTCAGGTCCATTATGAATTGTGATAGTTTTAATCAAATATCATATATCAGAAGATTTAGAATAAGCTCAGTTTGTATAAAATAATTAACATCAGTCTCCTTCAGTCAAAAATTACAGCCTTTACAAAATTTAGTCAACATAATTGATTTCTATGTACATTAGATTTCTACCGAGAAAGCAAGAATGTGATCAAGGGAGATTTTTTTCCACGAATAATATTTATGAATTAGTATTACTGAAGGAAATTTAAGAAGGTTGTGAGAGAGACATCTTGTACATGTGTGCATACAAGTGTGTGTCCTTCCACTGTCTTTCTTGTGAAAAAAAGTCTGTTGGTATCAAATAGGGCTTGATCCAAAAGACTAATGGCCCGGTTATCAACTAACAGTTCCCCAAATAAAAATTCTTTACTTTTATGATTTTTCTGATAGAGATACATCTATCAATGCCCTCAAAATTACTTGCTCTGAAATTCTTCCATTTTGAGAAACTACTCAAAATGTAAAATGTTGGGGGGGGGGGGGGACCTCCAAGACTTTCCATAGGTAATTTTCAAAGTAATATCAACCTGCATGTACAGGTGGTTTAAAGCTAGCCCAAACAATTTTGGGATGTTTTCTGATTTTGGAGGGACAATGGAGGGAATGATTAGTGACAAATTTGTTAAATCAACCAAAACTAAACTTTGGCTTTATGTACATGTAGTTACCTTTCTGTAGACATTGTCCAGTTCGTCCCTGACTGTGCCATATTTGTTGGCCATGTTGTAGGAGAAGACATGACTTAATGAGGTGTGTTGCCGGTAGTGATTCCGGGTCATATCCAACAATAGATTCCAACACGTCTGTGGTGACGGTGAGACATTGTCTTTCTCTCGTCTGCAGGAAAATGGAAATAAATATTTGGTTTGATCTACATCCATTCATGTTAAGTATATGGCTCAAAACCACTCACCACTCATTACCGGGTACATAAATGGACAATAGATCCCCTTCGACATGTTCTTAATCAACTTCCCAAAATCTCTCTACCTCTAGTCCTCTATCATCCTGACTTTGGTAAACCATGATGAGTACCACAGTATACTTTTCATTGATTTCATCTGGAGGATGACCCTATTCATTCTAGACAGTTATGATGATTGTTTGACAGTTTACAGGGCACAGACATATTAACTTTGCTTTTGTGGTCACTCATACTGACAGTTACTACAGTTTGAATTGTTTATAGTCTATGGAATTCAATGATTTTGATCAATATTAGAGCAGTATTAGCAAACACTGCCATTATCTCAATTCAGTTTCGATACATCTTATCATCTTCTCAGTCTAAGTTCTCTGTAATACACCTATACAGGCTACACGTATGATACACTAAATTTTACACCATTATAGATACTGCAATATAATAGACAAACAATGTGACAACAAAAATCACATGATAACACATGACATACATGTGCAAAATAGTGGTATCTATTTCCACATGACATAAAAGTAGACATTAAAATAGTGGTATTATCTATATTATTTACACATGTACATAAGCATTTATATACATGTTGTCACAGTTCTTACATTCAGCACTTCAAATATTGACTTGTATTTTATCAATTTATTTTTTCAAGTGTGACACAATACTGGTACACATTAAAAAAAATAAATTACCGTAGACAGGGAATAGATTAGAAATACTGTGACACATGAAAGAGACATACATGTAGGGGAGAGCGGGGCTAGTTGGCGCGTGGGGTATGTTGGAACATTGTAATTTTCTCTTACAGCTTAAATATTTTTTCTTCAATAATACACTCAGGTGGTAGGCATTGGCAACACCTCTCCACCATAAAACTTTGAGCCAATTAGATTTGATATGGTTCGTGCTAGAGGGATAAGTTTGATTTTTCGCCTTCTGAGTAAATTTTCTGATTCTCGAATAATTTTAATTATTTTTACTAATGGCTAACGATAAGAATTCAAGTATTGCTATTCATAATTAGGCTGTATTTATCTATAAAATAAGGCTAGTCATATTTGGTCTTGTTTGCTTAGTTTGACCACAGGGTCTTCAAAGTTCCAAAAATGCCCTCGGGGTTAGTTGGCACTTTGAGTCGGGGGTTAGTTGGCACACATTTTTTCAGGTGTGCCAACTAACCCCCAATACAGAATCATGTGTTATGTGTGCCAACTAACCCCCAATATAGAACTATGAGTTACATGTACATGTATAATGTGTGCATTCACACAAATTGCATTCACAAAGCCATTACTTCCAGGTTTTTTTTTCGAAATAAATGATACACAATGTTGAAAATGTACTTATGGATCCAAAATCAAGACCAGACCATACAAGACCAGGGCCAAGTATAAAATCAAGACCAGACATATTGGGAAGATAAAAATTATGCAAACTTAGACCCTATGCAAATTTATTCAAATTTCAAAATCACATAAAAGTGCTAAATCTATTCAAATTCTTAATGTTTGTGAAAATCTGTTAGACTGTAAGAATATGTATTTTATTTTTAAGAATATGTGTGAGTCAGTGTGTGTGGATACTGTACATGTATGTTTGCCCACGCATGCATGTATGTATGTATGTATAATGTAGTGAGTGTATGTGTGTGTTTGTGTGTGTATGTTTGTGACTGTATGTATGTATGTAGTAAGTGTTAAGTGTGTAAGTATGTGCATAAGAAAATTAAAGGGTATTCATCTGTTACACTGTGATTAAATATCATGTGATCTTTGTAGGGTAACATAGTACCGTACCATACATAAAACTATTGTGCCAACTTACCCCACCCCATGTGCCAACTAACCCCGGGGGTGGGGTTAGTTGGCACACTTGACATGATGTCATTTATAGCAAAATATATAAGAAACTAAAAAGGTTTGAACTGAAATTGTACACCTCAATTATAGCCCAGATAACACCCTTCATACTAGTATAGATAAAATTTAATTAATCAATTTATTTAACTCTTGATGGACAAAATTCCAAAAATCGTGCCAACTAGCCCCGCTCTCCCCTATTTTTTGTTCAAAATGCTGTTTCATGTGGATTTCATGGTCAAATTCCATTTGTTGTTCTTTAACAGGTATTCCATAAT
>JZLH01S0336656.1:11515-26515 GCA_001188425.1 Eucidaris tribuloides
AGTCGTTTTAACCAATTTATAAGCACCAATGACTAACTTATGTTTACAATGTACGTATATAAATCCATTTTAAGCAGACGTGGATTTTGCACGGAGTATTAACAAAACAAATTGTAGGAAGTAAACTGAGCGAAAACAGAAATAAGCGATTTAATCATAGGGACAAAGTATAATACATTTCTACCTGTTTTGACCTTAAGACTTCATCATCGGAAAGATATAATGTTCTTGAATAATAACGTGACATGGTATCAAATGTTGATTGTTTCATCCGACTTGATGAGGATGGCCAGGTGAATAAAAATAACATCTCTCTCCTTCTCTCTCATTCTCTCTCAGTGTTATCTACCTCATATCATGTTGATTGGGATCACGATGACTGGTTGCACTATTCTACTCACCTTCTTTTTGCAACACTCCTGACCACTGTATACACCAGTCATACAATCTTCATCACGATGGTAGCTATCAACTAAATTCAAGCCTTGGAAGGGCATCATTGAGCTGACAGGTGTATGTCTGTAGTCAATTCCTGGTATAGATTCTCTCTGGGGAGTAGAGTACTGAGGGTTGATTACTTCTTGTCCGATGCCTGATGTTCTTCTTACGGGAAGCATCACACTTTGTTTCTCCTATGGAATGAAAAAGAAGTAAGTACTAATTGATTAGTTTATTATTTAATAAGTCAATAAATCTATTAACATGATATACTTATCTTAATCAAAATACTTCCTGCACGCTTTAGATAGCAAATATAAATTGCATTTGAAAGAAAATGGAAACAAATCGACAGTTATAAAATATAAATTATTGCCATAGTGTTGTTTCCTTCTGGAAACTAAAGATTGAAATTAAAATGTATGGCGTTGTAAATTTATTTGATATGACAGGTTCATAAATTCTTTAGAGTAATTTGATTAAAATCCTGTTATTTAATTTTATTCATTATTTCAGTATTATTCAGTATTAAAATAAAGATAATGTTAATAATAACAGTAACGGTAACAATGCTGTTAGTGACGATGATGATGGCGATAGCAATAATGATGGTACCGGTGAAGATGGTAGTGGTGATGATAGAGGTAATGATGGCAATGGTAATAGTGATAATTACAATAACAATGCGCGTATTTGTGTGTGAAGCATTTACCTTTACATATAATAAGGTAAATTAGCAATGGTTATGTGTACGACTTTATTGAAAAAAAGCATGAATTCGTATTACAGCATATTGCCTCTCTTGTTTGATTTATGTATGTGTTGTGTTATTTTTTGTTATTTTACATGTAAATTGGTTTAATGATTCCTATATTTGCTCTGCAATTGTATGCAATATCCGAGGTTTGTATATCTTGCCATACATCATACACCAGTGGTTCAGAAAATGTGGACTTTTTTTGTAAAACTGAAAGTGTTCAAATGTATCACAACATGTTAGCAAACATCTACATGTACATGGAAAGAAAATAATTAGTTTACCCAAGTTGCTGGTGGAACGTTGCCGATTGGTGTACTCCTCGGTGTTGAGGTCAACGATGTGTTGGTAAACGCCACGTGAGACAACTCCCTCTGTACTGGCGTCATACCTGGTATCTCCCTCATGTCATACTGACTTGGGTTCATGTTCTCTGTTTGCATCATTCTACTCATCCTGTACATGTCACAGTCCTGACCAGGGTATACACCAGACATGTGATTTTCTTGGTTACCATCAAACAATTGCTGCCCTTGGAGGGGCATCATTGGGGTGAAAGATGGATGTGTGTAGTCAGTACCTGTTATGAATCCTCTCTGGGGATCAGATTGTTGTGGGGAATTTACTTCGTGTCCTATGCCCGGAGCTGTTCCGGCGGGCGACATCATACGCTGTTTCTCCAAAAGGAATGAAAAAGAAGTTTATTATTAATTGACGGAATACTTATTAAATTAATCAGTAGATTTATTGCGTGATTTATTTATTATAATATACAGGTATAAATGTCTTTTACGAATATCAAAGAGAAAGTACAACGGAAAAACTAAAGCTGAATGATATTTGCTATCAAATGGTGATTAATACCTCATTGTCATTTCTTCTACAAGCACGAAAGGGACGTTTAAATACATGTACGAAAATTAGCACGGAAATAAAATGAGAGTTTGTTTTAATTAATGAATCGATTGCTTAATTAATCAATTAATTGATCACATCTTTCTCAATATACAGTGTGTCCCAGAAAAAGTAGGAAACCGGATTCCATGGCAAAAATAATCTATCATAACGAATAATTTCTTCAATGAATTAGGTATGTTTAGAAAGCTATGTTTCTCTTGTTCATTTGATACATTTGCTCGTGTAAATGATTTATGACTGTCCTTTCTGGTTGTCTTTGCTCAGCCATGCGTGAATGGAAAGCTCTGCGATATGTATCAAATTAAAGAAGAGAAAATATAATTTCCAACTATGTACGATTTTCTTTTCATATTTGTTATTAAGAAATGAAAGTATCTTCATCAATCTCGGTTTCATTTACTGGGTCACACTGTATTTCCTTCTTCTACCCTATGCATAGAATATTAAAAGCACAGCTGAATGAAAATCACTCCAATTTTTTTTTATTAAAACGTAATTAAAACCATTGCGTGATTTCCCTCGCAAGCAACAAATGAAAGTTAAATACTTGTCATTTTTGTTATTTTTTTTTCAATGTAATGAACTTATAAATTCCTAAGATTAAATTGATTACAACATTTTTATCCATTTGACCAATTTGATCGGACTTCATTCGACCGGAAGATTCATTTCACCAACATGCACTTTATGTTCTATGCTTGAAAAGTTTGTGGTATTGAGTTACTTTGTCTATTTAATTTATACATTTAATTTGATTTAAATTATTTTTTATGCAAATAATATGAATTATTGAATGAAATTCTAATTTATTATTTAAACTATTTGATGGATTTTATTTGACAAATTTACCTAATTCAATGTTTATAACTTAATCAATGTATTATATTACTCTGGAAATTTTACAACTACATTTCCGTGACTAATTTATTTTCATTCGTTTTACGTGATTGTTGTATTCACCTGACTTAAAAATCTGCATAAATCTTTATGTCACCGTTAATTGAATCATTTCATTTATTCAATTTGACAGATTAAAATAACGTGTAAATGCTATATTTGGGCCATGGATAATACAACTACGCCGGGGGAAGAGGAAAAGGCATCAATATTAACATTATACAGTAAAGAACCTTCTCACTTTTGTCAAGAACAAAGGCAACTACCTAGCTATCAACATTATAATGGAGTTGTGTTGCTCATTTTGATTCCGAGATATCCTCATTTTCAAAACTACCTTGTCCCATATACAGGAATAATCTGCACTAGAAAAATATCACTATTTCAGCAATGATCCGGTTAATGCGGATATTTTGTTTTTGAAAAGACATGTAAGTACAAACAGGTCACAACACTTTAGCAAGTCTATGAATATATATATGAAAAAATACAATTAGCTTATTTTACCCAAGTTACAGATGGCACATTGCTGACTGGTGTTGTTCTCGGTATTGAGTTCAGTGATGTATTGGTCGATGACATATTGGACATGCCTCTGTGTATCGGCCTCGTGTCATGCTGACTGGGGATCACGGTACATGTGTCAGTCAGCACCATTCTACCCATGATGTGCTTGTCACAGTCCTGACCGAAGTATCCACCAGATAGTTCATGATATTCACGGTTACCACCAAATACTTCCTGTACTTGGACTGGTATCACAGGGGAGAAAGATGGTTGTCTACAATCAGTACCAGGTATGAATTCTCTCTGTGGAGTGGAGAACTGTGGGCTGATTATTTCTTGTGCTATGGCCGGAGCTCTTCCTACTGACGACATCATACCTTGTGCCGTCTAAGAAAATGAAGAAGAAGTTTGTATTATTTAGTTAACTTATTACTAATTAATTAATTAGCAAAAGTAGGTATGCTTTTAGTTTGGAGGATAAGCTTACCAAAGTCACTGGTGACACTATTCTGACTGGTGTCCCTGCTTGTCTTGAATTCAACGATGTACTGGTCAAGGATACAAGAGGTCTCACTCTCTGTAACGGCCTCATACTCGGTATCTCTCTTGTCTCATGACGATTTGAGATGACAGTGTCTGTCAGCGCCATCATCCTGTCCTGACTAGGGTATCTACTAGACATCTGATCTACATGGTAATCGCTAACTAATTGCTGACCTACGAAAGGCATCATTGGGGTGACAGGTGGATGTCTGTAGTCAAAACACTCTTAATTTCACGTCCTACAAATGGTAATTCGTTTCTTTAATGAAAAACAACAACTAATACTAATAATTTTAACTATTTTGGGTTTATAATCCAAACCACTTACCCCGTTTTGAATCACTAATTACATTTCATTTCATGTCTAACATTTCTTCTGATGAGTCTATGAAATAAATAAATGGTATTTTTATAATCAGTATCATTAATTGTGATTATTAACAACAACAGCAGCAACAACATCAGCAACAGGGTGACCTTTAAACCTGTAAAATGTGGAATATTAGGGCAGCATCATCAACAGTTAAAGGTCTCGAGATTTCATTATAATATGTGATTGTTTACTTTGAAAATGTTTTCTATTTCTTACAGTTGCTTGGAAATGTATTTGGTCTAAATTGAAAAGGGGGCTTCTGCACATTTCTCTCCCTTCCCCATTTTTTTAAACATGTGCCTCTTTTTCAGTAAAAGTGCGTAAAACGCGATTAGCTATATTGCTATTAAGCCCAATGTCTTCCAAGTATGTTTTGATGCAAATTTTGGGAAAATGGTGTCCATGGCACCATACAATTTGGCCATACTTCAGTCTGTAGTAATACCAACTCTTTCACTATCGAAACAAATTACAAAAAATAGATAGTTTTCTATCAAAAGAAATTATTAGAACACCGAAGTTACTGATAGTACATCAGAAGGGAGGTGCTTGACCTCCAAAAAATGTGGCTCATTATGCCACTGGAGGTATTCCTCTTTGTGTTCATTCTCATCAAGTGGCGTAGCCAAAGGGGGGGACGATGGGCGGCGGTCTCGCCCCCTACAGATTTGACCAAAAAAAAAAAAAAACCCTGCATGTGAAGCTGCCACCGTGTCAATTTCCTTTTTTTTTCTTACTGTTGAACATATCTACAGCGGAATATACATAGCGCGATTTAGATATATATATTTTCATAAGGCGTGTAAGCAACATGTCAAAATTTTCTTGGCGCGCTCCGCGCGCAAAATTGCCATTTACAGGTTAATAATTTTTCAATGCATGATTGCGTACGCAAATTGAATAGCTAGTATAATAATAATAATATAATAAATAATAATATTGAATAAGAAACATTTTTGTATTAGCGGCATAACAACAAAGACAAAATTAATGTCTGCTAAGCACTTTGTTTAGAACTGAGACAAGCCTACAAAAAGTGATTGTTGTGTAAATGTTTAATGGTTTTTGCAGATGGCTTGCGCAGACAGTGTTTAGAACAAATCATATTCTTGTATCACATAAAGCAATTTTTTTTAAGTTGTTAATATTTTGGGGGATGCACTGTTTGCCTTTAAATTTTGTAAGTAGCGGTGGTGACCAAAAACTGAAAATATTTCGCGACGCGTGCGCGCGCCAAAATTGCAATACAACAATTTTCAAAAAAAATATTGTGTGTGACTAAGTAGTGTTTGTAGTATAGGCCACCACGGAGCGCCAGTTTCAAGAAATTGTCAGATTAGATTATTCGATGATCAATTCTGTCACTAAAGAAGCAAAAAATGTAGATTTGCTAAAGGTGAAACTGCAAATTTTTGTTTACGCGGAGGAGAAAACCAAATTTTATTTGTTTTTTTTTGCATGTGTTGGCATGGACGAATTTCTTATGAACAATTAATATGGATTGAATTGTAAAAATACAAGTTTGTTTTTGGCTGCGCTCGCTACACTCGCTCGCATTTTAGAATTTATATTTTTTCGTCTCGAGACCATCATCAGCACAATCTACTTGGGGGCTTAACTTGCCACAAACATCATGAGTGATTGTATTGTTCTGTATTGAATAGAAAAAAAATATGTGACCAAAAAAAGTGAATTTTGCACTAAATGGCGTCAAATAGTCATGATAAAGCAGAAAGGATATTTTTACCGTAGAGCTTCCACTGTACAGTCCAGGATCCCGCCCGCAAGGGACCTTTGCGCAATTGCGCCTGTTATGTAGGCTATATTGAGCACAATTTTTGTGGCCCTCGTATTTGAAAATCTTTGAATCCGCCCGTGAATATACTGTCTTATCTTAATCACTAGGACTGTGTTTAAGTCGATAAAACATGCCACAACAACACGCACCAAATCGCACGATTAATTGCATCAAAAATTCCAAAAGCTCTCACCGTGGAGGGGGACACCCCCCTCCCACACCCTCCCCCCCCCCCTCGCTCGCTCCGCGTCTCGGGCTCTGGTCGCTTCGCTCCCCGATAATTCCGCCCCCATAAAGATCAAATCCTGGCTACAGCCAGCTGATTCCAATTTGTTTATTTCACTCACCGCATGTTGATCTGGGATCGTGGTGTTTGTCTGCATTACCATCATCCTGTCCCGACCAGCGTATCCATCAGACATCTGATCTTCATGATAACTGCTAACTAATTGCTGTCCTTGGAAAGGCATCATTGAGGTGACAGGCGGATGTCTGAAGTCAGTCCCTGGAACGAACCCTCCGTCAGGAGAGGAATACTGTGGACTAGTTACTTGCTGTCTGGTGCCCGAAGAAATAAGTCCCCTCTGGGGAAATGAACACAAAGTATTATGTTTGGATTTACAATCATGAAATTCAAGAAGCTAAGACATATTTAAATGAGTATCAAATTAACATACTGTCACATCCAACAAATATGCTGTTATTTGTAGGCTACTGTAAATATTTTACTTCATGTTGTTTATCATCAAATCACCCATTTCTTTTTAATCCCCGCTTTCATCCCATGTCTGCATTTTTTTCTGGTGATCCACCAACATTATTATTATTATTATCATTATTATTATTATTATTGTTATTATTATTATTATTATCATCATCATCATCCTCATTATCACCTTTGGGACTTAAGGTGATAATCAGAATAATTTCATGTAACGGTTTAAATCGTGACGGGATTTAATGATAAAAACAATTATCTAAATGGATATTACCATTGATATTTCCTTGTACAAAACCTGTAAGTCTTACACTGTGGAAATGTTGGGTATGTTTTAAGGTATTCCATAATGTTGCTGAAATCTTTTCAAGTGGGTTTGTCCCCGAGATTTGCATATAATACTTAGTTTCGAGAAGAGATCTATTTTAATAAAGATTGTGTGCTGGTTTCTAATTTCACATAAATTTCTGGAACTCTTACATCAGTGTTTTATTTCACTTCACAGTGTTACCATGTTTTATTGGAAGCAATGATGCTTTTCGAAAAGTGAAGGCTGTGATACAATGTATTTGTTTCATAGCACAACTTGGCATCCAAACTGTTCTTAACGCTATAGTATTCATTATAAAACGCTCACCGACATATTTTATCACGAATATGAACCCACAGCAAAGCTGATAAATGAATGGATCACAGGTTATTAAGTATAAAAGTGAAGTCGTGTGACATATGCCTACCATCATCGATTGAAATAATCTGCCTGTCCTTATGTCTGTTTCAATTTTACAGGATGTCTGTGATGTTAGGTCAAATCCATAATTACTGACTTCAAATGTAATTTGAATAAAAGTGTGACTTCCAGCCATTTTTCTCTTATGAATTAGTAGTCATAATCATTACAATAAATAAATGGGATTTTTTTTTATCTTTGTTGTGCGACTTACATTACGTAAACATAACTTTCTATTTAATTTGATCTTTGTTTATTAAAGTTATTTTGTGATCAAGCTGTACCTTAATCAGACATTAGGTTTTACGTTGCTGATATGTGTTTAATGCAATATTCTACATTTTTTTAATAGTTTGGTCTGGTTTACTTGTTATTTTTCTTTCAGAAAATCTACATTATGTATGCGTAAATAGACTCCCCGAAAAATAATAAGACTTTGTTTTCAGTCATTACACCCATCTTGTATCTGTGTTTAATATAATTTTGAAGAGCAGAAATACACTGTAAAAACTGTGTTTAGCGAATAAACGCTTTTTTGAACACTTTCTTGCTATGGCATTATAAACATGTTCGGACACTAAAAGTAGTTTGCCAAATTACTAAAAACTGGTGTCAACTAACTACACACAAATTGTCAATTATCTTAACATATTATCTTAACATAGACACCTTTGCTTTCACTTTCTAAACACTAATGTTTAATTACTAAACACGCTGTTTACAGTGTAGTAATACTGTATACAGGTAGGTACCGGCGTCGACAGTGTGCCTTGGCTGACTTGTACATCAATGCATGTCAGTGAATGGAGGAGCGGTAATGATAGCCATGTGCGTAGATGCCATTCCTTCAGCACACCATGGTACAATACTAGTACCCGAAGCTGTAAACATTATAATGTATGAGAAATATCAAACTTAGAATAAGTAAATTATAGTAATGATTATTACAATGAAAAAAGTATGTTTAAAGGCACTCGGTCTTTATAGTTTGTTTGTAACACTATACCAAGAATAATGTTGTCACGAGTTCCCAATATTCTTTAGAACAATACAATGTACATGTTACACCCAATTTGGCCAGGATTTAAGTGACATTTTGAGTGATTTCACTTGCGTGACTCCAATGATCCATTTGATGCGTGTCATTTTGTTCACTGATGTCCCTGTCAATTTGAAATCGACTGTTACAAAAAAATAATACAGTTGAATTATGTTTTTTTTTTTAATTTAGTGGTAACACTGGCAAAAAGCAATTATTTCAACAGTTTTACCTACTTTTAAGGGTACTGAAATGTAAAGATGTTGCATTACTCTTATCTTATATCAAAAATTATAGTGAATTTGTATATAATACACATTTCATAGATGCTACATAGAAAGTGACGACAAATATATAGAAGCAGCATTTAAGTGAAAAGTTGTTATCCCATGAACATATTTCTGTGAAAAATTATTAAAATCTTAATAATTTTACACAGACAGGTCCAAACGTTTAGCACCTAGGTATCATAAGATACCAACTATCCACATTTTGGACAGTTGTATTGATGGCTTTGGCGCATTGCTGCCCGAACTCATTTTATTGGTTGGGACCTATGCCATATTGTACATGATAAATAGGTAACCAAAATATCAATAATTCATTGATATTACAATATTCCAACAATGAGGGTCATGTATTATTATGACATCATACCTATTAGTATATTACTCTGATATGAAGTTTATACTGCATGGTGTGGAGAGAGATTTGTATAATTATAGACTTAACATGGTGGAAATTTACAGTGGGTTGTGCAAACAATCCTCACTTATGCATACGTTACGTATCGTTGTATTGATCAGTTTTTGTAGCTTACCTACATTTATATCGTCATTCATTAAAATTGATTTATTGTTTAATTTGAGATAGCCAGACCTAAACCTAAGACTGATGCCATGAAGCCAAGACTGATATCGTTGCTAGCACAGCTTACTTTGCGGTGATTGGAACTAAGGTAACCAAGTATTAAATTTAAAAATCAAACCTTGATTTATAAAAGCGTAACTAAAAAAAACCTGTCAAAATTCTGCTGAATCGTTCTTGTATGATCAGAAATTAGTTCAGCACCTGACAGTCATTCGTTAGCCGAGACAGCGGTCATGACTTTCGTTACAACCAAAACTGGCCAAGTTCATCACAGAAAAAATACTCTGCTAACTGTACCGATCCTGGAATTATATGTTGATAAATTTTGTACTTACTTTGTTATACTTACTTTTTAGCTGTTATAAAAAAAATACATTTTGCCAGAATTTTAGAAAGACTACGTCCCTTAAGATTTCTTTACATGTTTCATTATAAGTTTTGTGGTTTCTGCATTTTATTCACAAATTACACAGTAACAGAAGTCACGTTTTCAAGAAGTCAAGCATGACAATACTTCTTTTAAAAACTAATCTGTAATTACATAACTCTGTATCTACATTAATATAAATATTAATGCTTAATGTATCATTTCAAAAAAAAATAGTCAAAGTTTATTGTGAACTTATTTTCTACAATTTTACATCCCATTGCTTGCGAACGATAAGCCTTTGTTTTGTGGTTGTTTTTTGTGGGACGCACTGTATTGTTTTGTTGAACTGAGTGTTATACACGACTCAAAAGCAAGTGAATTTCTGCTTCAATGTGAAGACCGGAAAAAAAAAACATGGTACATCGATCTAGCATCAATGATGTATTTTAATTACAACGGGTTATTATACCATTATTGCCCTTCAATTTCATAGTGGTAAAAAGACCACGCTCTACAAACAAATACCCGCGCGTACAGAACACACACACACACACACACACACACACACACACACACACACACACACACACACACACACACACACACACACACACACACACACACGACAACACATACACACACTCACATACGCACACACACTTTTAAACACATATACACTCACATCAATTGGCAAAGCAATGCCACTTGCATACCCGTCAAAATGCAACATAGTGAAGTTACTCTGGTTATATTGACGTAACACTGTGACGATTACCATTGGTTTTTATTTGTTTTTTTTTTTAACATTTAATGTGTATTTAATCTGTGGAACTGTAAGTAATGTATGGGGCAAACTATATTGCCTTGATCCCATTCCAGCGTATCTGTTACAATGTGACAAACAGAGGGATAAAAATTTAATTGGAACTGGATATGAATGATTTTGATTTGATTTGAATTGACATCGTTATATATTTGTTCTGTTTTCATCTTGTAGACGAACCGGATCGACAATGAAATACCCGAAAGTGTTCAAAATGTCGGATTAGCACTCCAGTGTGAAGGTCTGAATCTGTGGCATGGCATTTCATAGCATCCATGGATTTATACATATACACAAAAAACAAGTAGATATATATTCAAATTAGTATCTTCCTATCATTAAGTGGAGGATGATCAGCATTATCATCCCTTTTATAGTTATGCTGTTACCTGCATGTACAGTCATGTAGATGCCCTGATTCTCTTGGATTTACGTCAATGTTTGAAATCAGAACATTACTGGGATCAGTTAATCAATCTTGTTACCTCTAGTGATTGTGCCACTGAGACCAGTGTGTTGTAGAATGAATCATGTTCAGGTGGTTCGCTCAGAGTCAAGCTTCTCAGGTCTGACATCAAACAGAGAGCCTTTGCCAAGTTATGGGATGGAGTTGCTGACATGTGCCATGAATACTTCAGTATGAAAGTCTCTATCTGTTCAAATATTACAATGTTAGTATATTCATGGTATGAAAGTAATTAATAGGGTCCAATGTTAACACATATATACAGTGCAAATGCACACACACACGTACTCAGACATACAGTGCGAATCCACACAAACACACGCAAATACACACACAAACAAACACACACATACACAACACACACATACATTTGCATGCAATCGACGAAGGAATGCATAAGCACTCATCAAATTGTGACGCATTGCAATTGCTCTGGTTATTAATGTATCTCGGTGACAATGAGCATTATTCTTTTATTATTGTATATTGTCTTATTAAACTGAGTGTTATTCTCTTATCACACTTGTGGCCATGCATTTCTGTTTGAATATGAAGACCGGGAAAAAAAGACATCTTACATTAGAAATCTAGCAATCAATCAATTTATTGGTGGTTATTAGCATTATTGTCCTTTAATTATATAGTGGTAAAATGACCACATTCGACGATATGCATTACAAACGAAATCACACCGTACTCATATATACAATACAAACACGCACTCCAACAAACCACAGACAGGCGCAACCAACACACTCGATCACACACACACACACACACACACACACAACACACACAACACTACACACACACACAACACACACACACAACACAACACACACACACAGACGACACAGCACACACACACACAGCACACACACAGCCATCACACACACACCACCAGCACACATCACACACACACCACGTCAAAATGCAACATAGTGAAAGTCTCCTGGGTATTGATGAAAACTGTGAGACTGTAACCTTGTGTTTTACATCTAGTGTGTGTTCAATCTGATGAACTGTAAGTATCGTATGGGACAAACTAGTGCCCATTCCGGCGATCTGTTACAGTGTGTCAACCAGAGGAACAAAAAGTTAATTGGACTTGCATGGATATGAATGACTTCGTTCTGTTTCCCATAGACGAACCTGATCGACATTGCAAGAACCGAAAGTGTTCAAAATGTCGGATTTGCACTCCAGTGTGAAAGTCTGAATCTGTGGCATGGCATTTCATAGTATCCATGGATTTATGTATGATATCAAAGAAACGAGATAAAATATATCCAAACATAAATTAGGCTTCTCAGGTCTATCATCAAACAAATAGCCTTCGCCAAGTCCTGGGACGCAGTTACTGTGACTTAGGGCCTCCAGTATGAAAGTCTCTACCTGTTCAAATATTACAATCAGTGGCGTACCGTGGGTCAGCTCATTGGGGGGGGGGGGCACCCAGTGGCTCAGCCGAAATTACATTTTCAGATGGTGAATTTTAAGCGCTGCGATCGCTAAGCGTGCGATAGGGGTGGGGATAGGGGTACTCCTGTCAAAGTTTTGTTTTGCTATTTTTGTGTTAAAATGAGCTCCAATTCAATAATTTTGTAATAAAATATCGCCGTTTTAATGTATAGGCTTATTTTCTGATGAATAAATGTTTGTATGTATGTCATAAGTGGTAAAAAGTTTAGACAACTTTGAAATTTTAGGACAAAAAATGCGTTTTGCAAGCCCCTAGCCAGGATATTTCAAAGGAGAGGGTGCGTATAAGTAAAAAAAAAAAAAAAGACTTATGACAAGGGGGAGGACAGACCACCCTTATGAATGGATTCCAGTAGAGTCTCCGTCTCGGATGGGAGTAACGGAGCTCCGCTCCCTGAAGCTCGCAGCTTAACCAGCAGTTTCATTAAAGTATGTCATTAATGGCGTTTTGCAGGTCCGTAGCCATGCTATTTCAAAGGAAGGGGTTAGTCAAGGGGGTCAAGGGGGTTATAAGTCAAGAAAACGGACCTACATGTATGACAGGGGAAAGGGCTGACCATCCTAATGGATTTTTTTTCAGGGGCCCACCTTATATAGAATTCCAAGTAGGGCGGAGCCCCCTGAAGCTGAAGCTCGAGCATGAGTTCAATCGGTTTTATAAGCTTATTGTGACCTTTTGATAACACTTTTGTTTTTTAAAATGGACAGCTACAGTCGACAACAATAAAACAAACCAAAACACCCTTACTAACGAACTGTTTTGCACTTCAACGATATAAATGTACGGGTATGTATGATCAACTGCTAGCAGATGATTTTCAAAACATGGCGATAATACGTCGGGGGTCAGGGGGCGGAGCCCCCTGAAGCTCATGAGTTCTAGTGCTTTTATGAGACTATTTTGACCCCTGTCATCACTGTTTCGTGAAATTTAGGGCCTTCTTTCAAGAATAATCAAAAAGCTATTATAGAAATAGGCTATGTTATTTTGAACGCACCCCCTCCCCACGGCTAAGGTCCTGGTAATAATAGAAGTAATTTTACGAGCGACAGAATTTGAAGGGGAAAAGATTCCACGGCGGGAGGGGGATATTCTCAGTCTAATACGATTAATAATGTGGGAACGCCTGAATATCCACGTTCATGCAAAACTATACTACCACTTTAAATAAGTTCAAAAGAACGTATGTACTTTCAAAATTAATATCAAAATTTGCTCAGTCGACTTGCGTCTGCATGTTACATCCAGCGGAGTTTATGCAGTACATGACCAGAACCAGAACCGGAATTTAGTTGTAAGTAAAAGTTAAAAACCGAGTAGTACTTACGCTGAATGTCTATTTCAAAAGGTGCACTAAAAGCACAATTTCTAGCTCGGTTCGTCTCAGTTTTCTTTTCTTGTCCTTCCTTTTCTTTTTTTCCTTCGTTTTTTTGCCGGCCGAGTGGGGGGGGGGCACGTGACCCCCCCCCCCCGTAGTTACGCCACTGATTACAATGTTAGTATATTCATGGTATGGAAGTAATTAATAGGGTCCAATGTTAACACATATACACAGTGCAAATGCATACACACACGTACTCAGACATACAGTGCGAATCCACACAAACACACACAAACACGCAAATACACACACACACACACAAACAAACAAACACATATACAACACACACATACATTTGCATGAAATCGAGGAAGGAATGCAGAAGCATATACTCATTAAATTGTGACGCATTGGAATTGCTCTGGTTATTAATGTAACTCGGTGACAATGAGCATTATTCTTTTATAACTCGTATATTGTCTTGTTAAACTGAGTGTTATTCTCTTATCACATTTGTGGCCATGCATTTCTGTTAGAATATGAAGACCGGGGAAAAAAGACATCTTACATTAAAAATCTAGCAAATCAATCAATATTTTTCATTTATTGGTGGTTATTAGCATTATTGCCCTTAATTATATAGTGGTAAAAAGACCACATTCGACGCATATGCATTACAAACGAAATCACACACGTACTCATATATACAGTGCGTCCCAGAAAAAAAACAGAACCCTGAAACAAAGGCTTATTGTGCAAAAGCAATGAGGAGTATAATTGCAAAAATAAGTTCAAAATAAACTTCGACTTATACTCTTTCAAATGATACATTAACCAAACTTATTCATGCATTTATCTATGAGTACTATGACAATAAAAATTTAAAGTGAAAAACCATTTGTTACGCTTTATGGTTTTCATACTGTGCACTCCATGAAGAGAAAGAGAT
>JZLH01S0336656.1:57850-69999 GCA_001188425.1 Eucidaris tribuloides
AAAAAAGAATGAATTCATAACTCCGTAATGACACTATGATAGATGTAGTAAGTTGACAGCCAGAAACTGGAATATGTAGTAAAGATACATGAACAGCAATAATCACATACTGTGCACTTTATTGTTTTTGCAACCCTGATATAAAGAAATTTTGTTGCAAAGAAGAAATTTCATTGGTCCCAAGCACTTCTTCATAACGAAAGAGCACTGTACAGGGAAATGTCATTATAATGAAGAGCTAAATTTGAAAACCATGACAATTACCTTGTTATATCAGGTTTCTCACTATATCAGGGTACAAAAATGAAAGAAATAGAAGAGTTGGGACCTGCAAAATCACCTTGTTATTAGAGGGTTTTGTTATATCCGACCACTACGGTATTGGAATATAAGGCAACAAAGGAATATGGTCAAGCCCTAAGACATAAAACATCAACCACAAATAAATAAGAAGTAGTAATCTAGATTTTTAAAATCTGGTTTTGTCCCTGATTACGGGGGTGGCCGGATGTGAGAGATTCTTGGAGCCACAGTTACAGCCAGATACCCTTCCTGATGCCAACGTGGGACAGGAAGTAATGGTCACTAGGATACCAATAGTAGGCCCTCAAAGGAGACCTGAGCTGACAAACGAATAATACACAAATAACTACATAAATAAATTTAGTATTAGCGTTTCTAATCTAGGTCCAACCATTCCACATTTTACATCCTTGTTAGTAAATTGTTCTCATGTACAAATTTCTCTCTTAGAATGTATCCATGAGTTAATATGTACCACTAAATATACTTTGCACAGCAGCAGGAAAAAAACACACTACACAAAATAGGGGGAAAATGATGAAAGAAAGAGACAGAAAATACAAGATAGTTCATACCTAGGATCAAATTTAGGTGTGATGAATGGGGTGCCAACATTAGGGATTCCTATCTTATCAGCTGGTGTCTGAAAATTGCCCTTCCTGTACAAAACAAAACAGAGAAGTAAATAGGTTACATGATTGTGTTACCTTCAAAATGACAACAAATAAATCCAGTACAGTCCCACCTCCATTATCCAGTCACCAGTCATGTTGGGACCAGATAAGAGAGATTATGTACACACACAGTTTTTTGTAGCAAGAAGGGTGGGGGGGTGTGGGAGGTAACACCTGTCATTAGCTGCAGTATTACAAACCATAGACCATGCACAAATTGCAACAGACCCCACCCAAGTGACACTTTACTTGTTGTTCTCCTGATACCCAGCAGCTGTCTGTGTTTATGATAACACTTCTGATGTAGGTGGTTCAATTACTGGCAGTGACTGGTTAGTCTATTGTCTCGATAATAGAGAGATCCAGTTAACTGAGGTCGGACTGTACGCTATTGTCCACACGTCATGACCACGCCGACTAAAAAGGGTGGTGGTATTATATTTTATTGCTTCCACATTTACAAAATGTACTCTTGTCTAAAAATGCTGGACGATATGAAGGTCAAAGAGGTGTCGTTTGAAAGCTAAAACTTTAAAGAAAAATACTGGAAGGTTTCATTGAGATAACATCTGTAGGGAGGAAATTTCAACCAATTGAATCTTGCCTTGCAAGGGTGGTGGAGGTAGCGGAGCCGCCATGTACAAAGTCTATGTAAAACTTGCCCATCCAGCCTGTGTTAAATTTGTCAAATGTTATTTTTTTTTAAAATTTTGTCAACCTGGAAAACTTGGTGTTGCTGGAAAGGAACACGACTGTTCTGATCGAAAATACAATTATTTTTTTCTGTAGGGTCACTATACAAAAGGGTACAATGTATTAAGGTGTGAATCACAAAGTGCATCTTTTTTCATTAGAGTTAGCACAAGTTGAATTTCTAATGCTAAATCTTGTTGCATTTTTGGATTCCTTGTGATATTTCCTTCAATAAAATGTATACTTTTGTTATGCTGCCTGTTATAGTTCTTAACCCTATATTAACTGGGGGGGGGGGGTGTCAAATTGCAAATTTTTTTTGACCACGTCGCTTGCTGACTTTTTACTTTCAAGTCTTGCACATCTTTTGAGACCATTTTCGTGAAAATCAAACATACCGTTATGACGCTGCGCGACTTTTCATACATGCATGTCATCCAAAAAATTGCTCAAAAACGTGATTTCATGTACAAAATCAATGCAAATTGTGTTTTCAGCCAAAAATTAAAAAAATTACTTTTACTTTACAGTTTGAAATTGATTAACTTTACGCTGTTTATGATCGCAAAAGTGTCCCCGACAAATTTCATCAAAAAACAATAAAAAAGAAAAGGTTGAAAAAGCACAGAAATACATGAAATTCACAAAACAATAAAATAAATAAGAAATTAATTCTGATTAATTCGGCAAATTTTGTTGTAGATAATTGTTAGAAATGTCAAAATGAATATTTTCACCAAAAATTTGCATTCAACTAGCTATTGTAATTGAGTTATAGGCGAACACATAATTTCCTGCACTTATTTCCATATTTAATTACTTAAAAAATATAAAAAAACATATTTTTTGAAAATTTTACTGTACAGTCTTGTAGTTTACATCCGGCTCTAAGCGCATGCAAATTTTCACGGCGATCACGCAATCTGTGGCCGAGATCTGAAGGGGGGGGGGGGGGGGGTTCAAAGTCTGGGTCTGAAATAGCCCAGTTAAAATAGGGTTAAGATATAAATGGATACATCCAAATGGATGTTGTGAAACCCCAAATTATCATGTAACGCGAAAGTCGGTGAGTTCATGACACATGGCTTATTATGTGATATTGCGTGACAGGAGCACTTCTCCTGTATAGTCATGAATGGGTGAGATCCACTGTACGAAAAAGGGGAGGGCACTGGGAAGCAAAAGTATGATTCTCTGGACCAGCCTTTCTAATTATCTAATTGTTTTATCCTTGCTCACTGTTTAATCCCTGGTCCAGGTTTCATTAAAATCTCTGCAGCAGTACTTCAGTCTTGTTCAAAACAAAATATGGACAGACACCCCCAAAACATAATGAATAATAATAAAGGCATAAAAGTTGTTTTGCAATAAATGTTTGGAGCAATAATGTGAAAGGCCCCCCCCCCCCTAATACCCTTGAGGATCAAAAGTAAAACGGTATTCATAGTTTGCAGTTTACCTTGAATTTCCCTGACTGGCTGGTGTGTCCAGGGCTGATTTCACCCTTTTCCTGTTGAGAAATTTATCAAAAAATAAGCATATTACTTCACAACTGCATGCAGTCGATGAATACGCCTCCACAATCTGCACTCCCACCCAATTTGATTTAAATTAAAAAGCCTCAAGCTACCAAATTGTAGTGAAACCAAATCAGATTTGACCTTCAAAATCTAATACAGTCAAACCTGTCTTGGTGGCCACCTCTCTATAGCAGCCAACCTGTCTATAGTGGCCACTAAAATGATTCCCCAGAAGACATTTTATGTGTTAAATAACCTGTCTATAGTGGCCACCTGTCTTTAAAGGCCACATTTTTTGTTTCCCTTCGATGGCCGCTATAGACAGGTTTCACTGTACGTTTACAAGTTACATCAAAATCTGATCAGCCATTTGTTAGTTATCACAGAAACGAGCTTAACCCTGATATCCCGGTGGGGGGGGGGGGGGCATAATGGCCCCCCACCTGGACAAATTTTTTGACCGCGCCGTTGGCTGGCTTTTTACTTTTAAGTCTCGCACATCATTTGAGACCATTTTCAAGAAAATCGGCCATACCGTTACGACGCTGTGCGACTTTTCGTACATGCATGTCACCTTCAAAAGTGCTCAAAAACATGATTTTTTGTACAAAATCAATGCAAATTGTGTTTTCAGCCAAAAATCATAAATGTATGAGTATTTTTACTTTTACTGGTTGAAATGGATTAATTTTATGCTGTTTATGATCGCAAAACTGTCCCCAACAAAGTTCATCGAAAAAAACATTAAAAAACAAAAGGTCAAAAAAACAAAGAAATACATAAGAAATTCACAAAACAATAAAATACATAAATAATTAATTATGATTCTGCGAATTTTTTATAGGTAATGGTTAGAAATGTCAGAAAGAATATTTTCACCAAAAGTTTGCATTCTACAAGCAATTTTAAGTGAGTTATAGGCAAAAATATGATTTTATTCAAAAATTTGCATAATTAATTATTAAAAAATAAAAAATATGTATTTTTTGAAAATCTAATGTTACAGTCTTGTAGATTACATCCAGCTCTATGCGCATGCAAAGTTTCGTGGCGATCGCGCAATCTGCGACAAGACCGGAGATAGCCCGGATCTATTAGGGTTAAATCTATGAGGCCTCGTAAGCTTTGACCTTTCAGCTAATCGGTGTCTCATACTCCATACTTAATGGAAGTTTACATTGAAATCTAATCAGCCGATCTGAGGTTATGGCAGGAACTAGCCCAAGTCAGACATGTTTTAGGCCCTGTGACCTTTGAACTCTGAAATTTAATCAGTTCATTGTTGCATCATAGCACATACTTAACTGATCAGAATTTGATTAAAATCTGATCAATGGTTCCTATGTTATCGCAGTAATGAGAACCTGCACTGGATGACGTGATGGACAACCCAAAAACATAATGCCTTTATTACTAGGCCTGGGGCCCGGCACTGACCAATCCGGTTTGATTTGATTTGTTAATTAATTAATTGGCTTCCGAGTTGACGGCTTGATCAGCAACCCGGAAAAGACTAAACAAAATTTACAACAAAAAGCCCCAGCGGTCTATGTTCATGGCATCTCTGATTCTGTGTGATTATCACACATGTCTAGGAGACTGTTTTAGCTTTCCTGGCAAAACAACCAACATGTGCATGCATTGCCAATTAAATTAAAAAAAGGTTAAATCAAACTGACACAAAACCCACTTACTGGGGTCATAATTACGAGAGATAATCATTTTTGCCAATAGTATTGACTCATGCGACTACTTATACTTTGGTTTCCAACACACATTGTTAGTTTCTATCCAAATCTTCATTCAAAACACTATCCTGATAAGTGTAACAACCACCCAAACCACACATTGCTCTGTCAGAAGTCTTCCCAGTCTTGGATGAGGCAAAGAATTATCTGCCTCAGTACTTCCAGCTGTGGTCCGGCTTCCAACCTCCAAATCTATGACTGTGGCAACATGTGTAATATAGTGGCTACAGGTATCTTCATGCGTTTTAGGCGAGTCTTATCTTTGTGAAATTCCAAAACAACTGCCAATTGCAACAGATACCACTCTTATCCTAGCCACCATCTCCAACAACTTCCACCAATTTAAAGTATTATAGAACATTATTTCCGGGTACTTTGACAATTTGTTATCCAAACCGATTTGATTTGTGTACGGAAGATAAGCTCCGGCCGGTCAAGCGAGTTGTCAAGCTGAGTTTGATTTGACTCCCAGGACTACATAATGCCTTTATTACCTTCCGTGCGGAGGCCAAAAAAAGTAAACACCTTTGAACATTCTGCATACTTGATATTATAAGCATGATGAAACTGACTGTAATGAACAAAACCCTGGCATACTGTATCCCAGAGGTAATTTTATTACCTTGTGGATCTCCTGATCTCCGAGGGTGGGGGTACATTTTCGTTCTCGCTAGTAACGGACTGGGTCTTTGTTGTTTTTCTTGTACTTGTGGTCTTTTTGGCAGCTGTTGCTTTCCCCGTTTTCTTCTTTCCCTACATTGGTCAGAAAACAACATAGTTTTAAGTAGAAAGTAGTAGTTTTACCTAATTTGAAAATACATGCATGACAGAAACCAATAATAATGATTAAACAGTAAATAATAAATAAATAAATAATAACAACAACAACAATAATGATGATGATGATGATCATAATAATAATAATAATAATAATAATAATAATAATAATAATAATAATAATAATAATAATAATAATAATAATAATAATAATGATAATGATGTGTCATTAGGGCGAAAAACAATGCAGTTTATTTCATCACAATAGAAACCTGACAATAAGGGGAAATCTGATGGTGTCAAGGTAAAATGGTATAATAGAAGGAAAACAAAAGGCTTTTGCCCTAATCTACATATTTTTTGGGTACAATCTTCAAATCAAAGGTAATAGTGATTATCCCACATGTATGTTAAGTCTTACAGGCAAGGTTCACCCTGACATCAAGTTGGCTTTAATAAAAGCAGAACAATAAGAGAAACATATAAATGAAAGTTTGGCGAAAATCCACCAAAGAATAACAGAGTTATGAGGTTTCAAAGTTTTAAATTTGTGACGTCACATGCGAGCAGCTCCCAATGTGTCATGTAATATGAATTCCATAAATTGCCATTTTTTAATGGTTCATGATTATTGAATGGTTTTTTTTTCATAGAAGCATGTATGAAATGTTTCTAATAAATATATTGAATACACGGGTAAAATCATTTTCAAATTTTTGAGAAAACGGCACTTTTATGGAATTTATATCACAGGACATATGGGTAGCTGCTCGCATGTGACGTCACAAATTTAACATTTTGAAACCTCATAAGTCTGTTATTCTTTGGTGGATATTCGTCAAACTTTCATTAATATGTATCTCTCATTGTTCTGCTTTTATTAAAACCAACTTGATGTCAGGGTGAACCTTGCCTTTAAAAGGAAATGGCAAGATTGGAAGTAGTCCTCAATTTAGGACACAATGCTCCCAGAATCAAGTATATTTTAAAAGTTTTTGCTTTGAAAACAATCATATATTTAATCTTTGTTGTAGAATTATTTTCGGAAAGGCTGCGGTGGTGAAAATTTTTGTGCAGCTTTTTATGGGATCAATTTTGATCAGGACCTGAGATTAATTCAATGCTGGCAAAATAATGCTTGTTTCTCCTCAAGTGACCAAAATTTCAGACAAATCCGTCCAGCCTGGACTTACACGCTAGCCAGTGTGTATGTTGGTATATGTTTCCACTCATATGGTTCTTGGGAAGTTTTGACTTCTCCCAATCCTGTCAGAGCCAAGTTTGCCCTTTTTTTTATACCTTTTTAGTTGTTTTAGTTGTGCTGGCATCAGAATCTGTCTCCTCCTCCTCGGTGCTCGGGACATTAGCCTCACTGTCAATGTTGGATGTTAGACATTGCAACACGTTTTTGGGGAGGGACATCGACACAATGTCATCCACCGTCTTGGAAATTTCCTCCTCGACTTGGTCTTTCTTGCTGACGTCATTTGCACCTTAAAAAAAAGGAGTAATAATTCAGGATTTGTTTTAATGCAGGTTTCCCAGCACTATGTGAAAATAAAATTTGCTAAATATTTCACTCCATGAAGGTCAAACTTCCAGTTATTTTAGCCCATTTTAAGTATGAAATGTTTCCCATGGACAGCAGTTGCAAGCAGTAAGGCACATGCGTGAATAGTAAGAATGTATGGAATTTATGGACTACGATATAGGTGTGGCTTTCCTTATCCCCTCATAGTCACCCTTTCCATCTTTTCCAGTACCAAAGCCACCTGGGGCCACTTACACAGAAGCCTGGCATCGTATTTCCAAGGATAATTCCATGGACAAGTCCAGTGACAAAAGTAACGACGACCCCGGAGCCATCATAAATCAGGTGCCACCTACAGTTACATCGCACGCGCACGGTTTCAAGAATCTAAGAATTGTCAAGTACAGCCAGTAGAATTAGTGATTTTACAATCATGCAATGAAACATTAAAATAACATTTCAATTTAAATTAAATCCTATAAATCTTTAAGATATCTGCAATAGATTTCTTCAATTTATATGAAATTATTGTTATTAGAATGGCTAGATATCACTGTAAGAGGCCTTTGTTAATGATATATTTTGTATTATACTTAAATAAACATTTACACAAGTACGTACTAGTAGAGGAACAATGTTAAGGTTCCATGACAATTTCACATGGACAAAGGTTTGAAAGTGGTTTTTGATTGTCTGAATGCTACTGAACAAATTTAGCTTGAGTAACCCTCTTAAAAATGTCAGCAATTTTTGGCAGGGGTCAAAATTGAAAAAATGGTGTAATTAGTTCAAATCATACATCAAATTACTTGGTTGTCAAGCCGAATCCAAAAAGGAATAGTTTGCGTTATGCCATTATGTCTGGTCACCCGGTAAGTCGCTATGACCAAAAATGTGGACAGGTCAATGCACTTTCGGTCAAAGGTCAAATACTTAAATTGCCCAAATTGACTGATTTTAATATCTAAATACAAGTTACATTGTGGAGCTTCAAATTAAAAAATTGTCAAACTTTGCTATCTGAGCGACATAGTAGTATTTGAATGGACAAATAAACACCCTAGAATACAAAAGTTTGGAAATTTATGCTGTCACTGGCAAGATATGAATGAATAAACAATTAGTACTCGGGCCGAGTACAAAATAGCCAAGATCTACATACAGTAAGTGTATGGGAGGAAGTGGGTACAGCCATTCCATGTAAATGTCACGCATGTTTTACGTCACACAAGTCACAAACCAGGGTATAGATCAAAACCGAAAAAATATGAAGCTGATTGCTTTACGTGATCACGTAAATCAATTATCTATACCCTGGCTTGTGACTCGTAACACAGGGCTCCACACTAACTATTTTTTCTTCTGGTCCGACCTGTTCCTGACGGACCAGTAGAAGTCTAGTTTTTCATTATTTTACTGGCTCGAACCTTAAATTTACTGGCTCAAAAATAAAGATAAAAAACATTAAAACTCTATTTAATTACTGACTCTTTACCCACCCACCCCCCCCCCCCCCCGGCCCGGCAATATAGCGTACCGTACTTGCCAGCTCCATATGATGCTTTACAAGAATTGTCGAATTTCATTTTTTCACCTTGGGACATTCTCTTTTTTTCCACCGTCAGACATTGTATGTCGCTAGTCCTGGGAGTCAAATCAAACTCAGCTTGACAACTCGCAATTGTCAAAGTTACCCGGAAATAATGTTCTATGATACTTAAATTGGTGGAGTTGGGAGATTGGTGGCAAGATAAGATTGGTATCTGTTGACAATTGGCAGTTGAGTTGTTTTGGAATGGTGGAGTTGGGAGATTGGTGGCAAGATAAGATTGGTATCTGTTGACAATTGGCAGTTGAGTTGTTTTGGAATTAAACAGCATGAGATACATGTAGCCACCGATTTACACATGTTGCCACCAGTACGAGATTTGGAGGGTTGGAAGCCTGACCACAGCTGGGAAGTACTGAGGCAGAATAATTTCTTTGCCCTCATCCAAGACTGGGAAACTTCTTACAGAGCATGTGTGTTTGGGTGGTGTTATCACTTATCAGGATAGTGTTTGCATGGAAGATTAGAGGTAGAACTAACATGGTGTTGGAAACCAAGTAAAGTAGTCCATGGTCCATACTATTGGCAAAATGATACTCTCAGTAATTGATACCAGCATAGGGTTTTTGTGTCAGTTTGATTTAACCTTTTTTTAAAATTTTAATTGGGCAATCATGCACATGTTGGTTGTTTGCCAGGAAAGCTAAACAGCCTAACATGTGTGATATCACCAGAATCAGAGCATGCATGAACAATCAGACCCTGGGAGCTTTTTGTGTGTAAATTTTGTTTATTCTTTTCCGGGTTGCCGATCAAGCCGTCAACTCGGAAGCCAATTAATTAATTAACAAATCAAATCAAAGCGGGTTGGTCAGTACCGGGCCCCAGGCCTAGCTAATATTTACTTCCATATCATGCTTAAAAGAATTGTCGGGAGTTCGTTTTTCACCTGTCGGACATGAATTCCATTAATATTTAGTTCTGTACTGTACTAATGCTAAAACAAATCGTCAGGAATTCGTTTTTTACCGTCCGACATCATAATGCCGCTAATATTTAGTTCTGTATTATGCTAAAATTGATCGTCAGGATTCTTTTTAGCATAATACGAAACTCCCGACGATCGTTTTTAGCAAAATACGGAACTAAATATTAGCGGCATTCATGTCCGACGGATAAAAAAACGAACTCCCGACGATCGTTTTTAGACTAATACCGAGCTAAATATTGGCGCAGTTAATTTCCGCGGGTCAAAAACATACTGCCGACTTTTATATCTGGTGTAATACGGAACTAAATATTGGCGTAATTACTTTCCGCGTGTCAAAAATAAACTCCCAAGAATTATTTTTGGCGTAATACGGAACTAAATATTGGCGAAATTAATATCCGCGGGTCAAAAACATACTGCTGACTTTTATTTCTGGCGTAATTACTTTGCGTAACACGGAACTCAACATTGGCGTAATTACTTTCCGCAGGTCAAAATAAACTACCAAGACTTATTTTTGGTGTAATACAGAACTAATTATTGGCGCAATTAATATCCGCGGGTCAAAAACATACTGCGACTTTATTTCTGGTGGCGAATACGGAACTTACATAATTGGCGGCAATACTTTCCGCGGGTCAAAATAAACGTCGCAAGAATGATTTTGTGCATAATAACGGCAACTTAATACTGGCGCAATTAATACTGCGGGTCAAAAACATACTCCGACTTTTATTTCAGGGGTAATACGGAAAGTAAATATTGGTGGGCAATGAATATCATGCGGTCAAAAACATACTGCGCCAACTGTTTATTTCTGGCGTAATAAAGCGGAACTAAATATTGGCGCAATTACTTTCCGCGGGTCCAAAAATAAGACTCCCAGAATTATTTTAGGCGTAATACGGAGCAAAATTATTGGCGAAATTAATATCCTCCAGGGGTCAAAAACATACTGCCATGGCTTTTATTTTCTGGCGTAAATACGGAAAACTAAATATTGGCGCAATATCGGAGCTAAACTAGGCTTTCGTGTGACGCCCTTTTTCTCCGATATATCCTTATATGCGGACAGCGCCTTTTTTTTACTGGTCCAGTCGGACCAGTAAAATTGGATATTTTTGAAATTATACTGGCCCGACAGTGATTTTTACAGGTCGGACCGTCGGACCTGTGCCAGTGTCGAGCCCTGCGTAACATACAGCATGCATGACTCGTGTGACCCAAGTATGGAATGGCTGGGTAGGTGAATCTGGTCAACTTATGATTTTCACTTTTTTAAAGCACTAAATAATCATTTTGAAATACAATTTTATCAGGGCTTCATTTTTACCTTATCAAAGACACTTGGAGCATGGAGGATAAAGCTCACATCTTTTCAACAGTGGCGTAACACGGAACTAAACATTGGCGTAATTACTTTCCGCAGGTCAAAAATAAACTACCAAGAATTATTTTTGGCGTAATACAGAACTAATTATTGGCGCAATTAATATCCGCGGGTCAAAAACATACTGCCGACTTTTATTTCTGGCGTAATAAGGAACTAAATATTGGCGCAATTACTTTCCGTGGGTCAAAAATAAACTCCCAAGAATGATTTTTGGCATAATACGGAACTTAATACTGGCGCAATTAATATCTGCGGGTCAAAAACACTCTTGTTTAGGTGCAATAGTTTTTTTTTCTTAAGTTTTATCTACCCAAATTATGCCTGATATATTTTAGTACAATATTTGTCGTATCAAGTGCAATGATCTGCTTCATTTTTTTTTTCTTTTGGCCTATTTATATCCTACATTTTGTGTATATATCTTTTTTTTTTGGGGGGGGGGGTGTAATTTCATTTCATTTAAGTTATGCAATACATGTATTTTTTTATATTGATTTATGTTTTGTACAGTATGTGTGTGTTTTCCATTTTATATATTGTATATTTTTATTTGTGGACCCCTTTGCAAATCAGTCTGCGTACTGAAAGGGCCATCCACCCTATGAGAGGAAACAAATAAAAAAAAAAAAAAAAAACAATACGGCCGACTTTTATTTCAGGGGTAATACGAAAGTAAATATTGGTGCAATTAATATCTGCGGGTCAAAAACATACTGCCGACTTTTATTTCTGGCGCAATACGGAACTAAATATTGGCGCAATTACTTTCCGCGGGGACAAAAATAAACTCCCAAGAATTATTTTAGGCGTAATACAGAGCAAAATATTGGCGAAATTAATATCCGCGGGTCAAAAACATACTGCCGACTTTTATTTCTGGCGTAATACGGAACTAAATATTGGCGCAATACGGAGCTAAACTAGCTTCGTGTGACGCCCTTTTTCTCCGATATATCATTATATCGGACAG
>JZLH01S0336656.1:70059-84371 GCA_001188425.1 Eucidaris tribuloides
CCTTTTTTTTACTGGTCCAGTCGGACCAGTAAAATTGGATATTTTTGAAATTATACTGGCCCGACAGTGATTTTTACAGGTCGGACCGTCGGACCTGTGCCAGTGTCGAGCCCTGCGTAACATACAGCATGCGTGACTCGTGTGACCCAAGTATGGAATGGCTGGGTAGGTGAATCTGGTCAACTTATGATTTTCACTTTTTTAAAGCACTAAATAATCATTTTGAAATACAATTTTTTCAGGGCTTCATTTTTACCTTATCAAAGACACTTGGAGCATGGAGGATAAAGCTCACATCTTTTTAACAGTGGTCAATGTTAGCCTGTGGCTTATCTAAAATGGCAATCTTAAACTTGAAATTCAAAAATCATTAAATATATAGAATACAGCTTTTGTATGTACATACAATCCTATGCATAATATTGCATATTGTTTGAATATTTGATTTTTGATGTAATAAATGTTGCAAATTTGGAACCGCATGCCCAGATGTCCCAAATGTGATTTGATTTTTTTTACCATCTGTTTTTTATTTTTTAATCTGGGATACTTTTGTGATCATAAACAACATAAAATTAATTAATTTAAATCAGTAAAGGTGAAAATAATCACATTTTACATGAATTTTGACTGAAAACACAATTTGCGTTGAAATTACACACAATTTCACAATCTTTAAGATATTTTTGGTGTGACATGCATACATGTACAAAATGTTGCAAATTTGGAACCACATGCCCAGATGTCCCAAATGTAAAATGTTTGAAATTCTTGGAATACCATACCAAAATACTCTGATGCCTTCATGTTCTTGATTTCTTTGCTAAGCTTTGAGCTCTCAAGTCGAATCGCATGTTGGATGTCTCTGCACATCTGATTGCACTGTTTCCTAATTTCTGCTACTCTCAACTCAACTGAAAGGAAAAAAAACCAAAACAGAACAAAACAAAATAAAATAACAAAGCTACATTCTAAAAAGAGAACTGGTTTGTGCATCATTTAATATGCATTCGTAAGTACAAAGCCAGTCTAAAGATTGCATTCTTAATTTTTGCTCCACAATCATCACTGCTGATTTGATCTAGCAAAGAAAGAGGTGTACAAAATTTGGAATTCATATATTGTATAAAGTTTGAAAATGTATATTACTGGCCATTTTCTCAAGTTGTGTACATGTCATATATAATATGATAATAGTAAACAAGATGAATTGTTCTCATTTATTATATAAGTTCTGACAATGGTTATTTTTTGCCTACAATGGAGAAGAAATTTCTCTAGCACGTGCCATATACACGAAACTGACTCTAACTGACTCAAACAATGAAACTTGCTAAACGTGTGGTGCAGAGCCTGTGTGGAGCAAAAGTTGCCTGCTACTGCATAACATTTGCAGAGGACCTTGCCCATGTGTGGTAATTCACTCTTTCATTGTTTAAAAGTTAGTAGAGCCAGGTTTCAGGGAATAATTTTCCTGGTATCGCATCGCAATTTGCTACGCATTTTGAGCATGACTGCTACACAAATTTGCAGATGCGTAGCAGATTTTTACATTGAACTATGTAGAATTTTATACTGAATATATGTGATTGACTGAAAATTGCGATACAAATTTTAGAAGGAAAATTATTCCCTGGGTTTGCTCAATTACGCATGCTTCATGACAGCTACATCTATATTTGCTTTACAGACCCTTTCATTTGTATACAGAAAGATCTTGTCAGAGCTTCGGCATTAATAACCATGCAAGTAAAACTGAAAGAGCATGTTATTTACCATTATCTTTTCCAACCAATTCCAAGTAACCTATTCGTACCTGCATATTTAAAGGCAAGGGATCTCTTTTGCATGCCTAAAAATTAACATTATGTAAATACAATGGCATTTAGAAGAAAATGCCATCTGGGAACCTTTAGCAAAATATAGGAGCTAGAAAGTCAGTTTCAGTGAAATTATAGTAACCGTTAGACTCTGATTTGAATTTTTTTCTCGCGAGAAAAAAAATCCTACCATAGAACGTACACTAAACTGCTATTGTTTTTCTTTCACATTTGTCAAATTCTAGGCAACTACTGACCCCCAAATTTCACAGACATGCCTTTCATCAACAGCCAAAGGGCATAGGCCATCTTTTCCTGGTCTGCGGGGATGTTTGCAAATGAGATCCACTGCCTTTAATACTCTGGAAAAAATGCTGACAACCAGCTTTAGTTTTAATAATGTCTCTTTTTAATGTCATCCTATATTCAGAACTACAATTTTGCATACCTTGAACATCAAAATCTCGCAGGAAGCCTGCCAGCTTTGCTTTCTTCTCTTCTTCAGTCATATCCACCTCTTCGGAGCCTGCTGGCAATTGTGGCTTGGGTCGCGTTCCAACTTTGGTCCTGCGTCTTCGAGGCATTTTCCTTTAATGGGTGGAATCAATTGAAATAATATATCTCACAGTCACAGTGATTCAGTATTTACTCTTTATTTAAAAACTACCGGTACTGGCAACCATGTAGTGATTCAAAATGGCATCAGGAATCAATTAAGACAAATTAATGATGCCCCCTAACACAGTGGTCAATGTCATTCATCACTGCAAAAGTTGGGGGGGGGGGGCCTGGTCCCATGGGCAAAATTTTCACGCCAAAAATCATGCTTGCTCGCAAAAGCCAAACGCCCCCCCCCACCCCACAATAAAAGCGGTGGCTGGAGAATTTTTCACAGCTAAATATGTCCGTTCATGGTCAAACAGCAAAAAAAAAAAAAAAAAAAAAAAAAAAGAAACACAACCCCCCCCCCCCAAGACAGGCCGACATGAATCGGTTCCACCGCAGGGGGGTTTGAATCAGGGGTGTTGCCTCACGTGGGGGGGGGGGGGGGAGGCAGAGGGGCGACCAGCCCCTATTTTCATAGTTTAGAGTGTAGTGAAATGGATTATGAGTGATTTTTGAAAATATGGCCCCCCCCCCAAAAAAAAAGTTTGCATTTTGGCTGTGAACGGTGAAGGGCCAGGGATAAGTTTGGTTCTGTCGCTGTCGGAAGAATTGTCGGGAGGAATTTGGCAGGGAAAACTCCCAAGAATTTTTTTTAACTTGGGGTGTCGATTCTGGGCTAGCTTTCGTGACGGCTCTACAATGTAACTACTGCATATGCGTGCTCACTGTTGTGCATGATATCGATAATGTAGTTTCGACATGTTAGAGCCATTGCGAAAGGTAGATCTAACATGTAGACAGAATGATGGAATCGACACAAGCAGAAAAAGTGGAAAAAGTGTGAAAATTTGCTGTTGGACAACCGGACAGATGACCGTCACACCTACTATGTATGTGGTCCTAAGCAGAGCTATACGGACCACATACGCCCTCTACTGGAAAAAACGAACAAAGTTTGCACTGTGTGGATTGAATGCAATGCTACAAAATATTGTTGCAAATTTAAATGCTGGACACATGTCATGTGTCTAGAAAAATTAAAACTGACTTCTGAAATGTTGAGTCCTTAATTTTCATAACAAATTTAACAGGTCATCGACTAGCCAAATCAAAGCAATATTTCAGTATAATTTTGTAAAACATGAAAAGACTGAATTTCATAGCAATTTCCTATGCCATGCCTTCGTAGGAAAGGTCTACACAAAAGTATGGAGCTACATGTAGATCTATCCCTATGACTATGTATGGATGTAGACAACTGTTTGTAACAGATCAAGAACAGTACGGGCGCACGTCCAATATCGGGGACTCTCTCCACCCTCAGGCTCGGAAAGAGTCTCTGATATTGAGACTTTTTCTCCCCTTTTCTGCTTTTTTGTTTATTTACCTCAGGGCAGTCTGGATTATGTTATCGCAACTTAGGAATGTGATAATCAGAATCCTTGAGGGATTTTACCAGTGTAGGAAATAACCCAGGGAGACGGGCGATTTAGCCCTTGGCAAAGCCCAAATCGCCCCCTAAAATCCCCCAAATTCAATTCTGAATCTTTGGGGCGACTATTTCCTTCAGAATCGCCTTCAGATATGCTACAAAAAATTTCACATTTTTATTTTTATTATGCAATTAAAACAAAAATGAATTAAATGCTTGCTTTTATGGATGAAGCACCAGCTAAATCATCAGCAATCTTTCATTGCATTCTTCAAATTCTGATCCGCAACGAAAAAGTAGCCCCCCAAAATTCACAAATAGCCCCAAGGCTCTAATAAAAATTGCCCTTAAAAATAACAATTAATTTCAAACATGGATTTATCATTTTACCCTGGCAGATGACCGTCTACTTTGAAATTTCACCGTCTACTTGCCAAGTTACGATCAATTGTTTAAATTTTGCAGCAATTATCAATGGCAAAGTTGCTGATGATATTGATACCAGCATAGTTTATGACTGTTGTGGTTATTAATATTATATTGTTGTTGATTATTAATAAATTTCTATTGGACCCTATGCAAATTCAAATCTTATTGTTTCCACCACTGCGGGATTGTGTCTTGGAAAATTGATCTCCGATATTGGAGATTCTCTTTGCGCCAAGGTTTGGTGACCCAATAATATTAAGTCTCTGATATCAGAGATAGTGTCCGACATTGGAAGTAACCTCCGATATTGGACGTGCGCCCCTACCATGCCTACTCATGTACTGAAGACTAGAAAATGACAAAAGCAAGGAGAGAAGACGGTGAGAATGAAATTGAAATTATTTAAGAAATCAAAGTGGTTAATGGTGGCGTGTTCCTGTAAACGTACTGTATACGCTGAATATTTTGCGGTGGTTTTATTTTCACGACTTATTATTTAGAGTAACCCGTCCAATTTTCGACCACCCGCCAAAATCCGACCACACGGGAATCAAAATATATTTTGCTTTGTGAAAAACTCTGTATATCGTATGCACACACTTGCCACATGTTAACACACTATCAAACTGATCAAACATGTCACAAACATTGCCCGAATTTGCCCTGAAAATGTCACATTTTATGGGCGAATGTTGCGATGTCGCCGCAATTTTTCAGAAATGCGCCATGCTTAGCACATGTGCTAAGCAGAGAGGGTGAAAGAAATCGCGCTAAAAACTAAGAAAACAAAAAAAATTTGACACTTTTTTATGTACCGTATCGGCAGATTTGCATGATCCCTGCCACAAGTATAGGTTGAGAAAAAAAAAGCCGCCTAACCAATCGGCAATCAGAATTCTCTTCCGGGCACCGCCGACGGCAGTGCCAGCACGTAATCCGACCGACCTCCAGTGTACCACATGCATTCGGAGGATCGCTGGGATCATGCCCGGTGCGGGCCGTGCCACAGCGCGAGCAGGGAACTACGGGCACGCGCTACAGCGGCGTGTGGGCACACATAAGGAAAAAATATTTTTTTTTTACCTTTCGGGCGGCTACTTTCCACTTCTTGTAATAATGTGATGACTTTACTGATGCACTATGCCAGGAAATGAAGTTATTCGACAATAGTACTGTACACGAAGCAGGGAGCATAAAATTGTTTTTGCCGTTTAATGGGTATCTTTTTCCCACTCACCAGTAACAAATTTGAGGGGGGGGGGGCTACATGTCGGTTTTAAAAATGGTGGGGAGGGTACTTTTCACAGTACTGTTCCTGAATGACACACAATGATATATTGTTCTTTGTTAAGATGCTTATTATAAAGCTAGTTTTTATTCAAATCAAAATTCAAAATTATATTCAAATTCCAGATTAAAAAGAAAAACAAATACAACAGAAAAAAAATCTAAAAACAAAATTACAATATTTCATCAAGGAACTTTTGAAATTGAGGAACGACTGCATTAAAACGAGAGAAATTCTGTCAAGGCAGTATTAGCTTGGACTAGTCTAGTAAACTCAGGAGGGGGGGGAGGGCGGGCGGACGGGTGGGGGCGGGGGGGGGGCGGGAGAGAAAAACAAACTGAGAAATCAATGACGTAGGCGCCATCGCGCATCTTCGCACATCATACATAGTATATCCGAATTCATATGTGTAGCAATTTATACTGGTCTATAAAAATTAAATTTGATGTCGCCGGAAGGACATGAATATCAAAAAATTAAGTGAGAAGAAGGCATTTACTTTACTATAATGAATTACATAATGAAGAAGCATAATTTGAAAAACACAGTTTTTGTGATTTATATGAGATTTTGAATTGCATAAGATTAGCATAAATTAATGAATTCAAAATTTTGTGTAAAGTTTTGAAGCCGCCGCCTTAGCCCTATCATATAAAAAAATCAGAATGAAAATTGGTCAAGAAATGAGGGAAAAGCAATTTCTGTTATTTTTGGAATAAATCTGGCATAAATTACCATAATTAATTAATGGAGCAACAGTTAAAAATACTGGGTAGAAGTTTAGTGTACCAAGCTTAGCTCTACCAGATAAAGCAAACTAAATCAAAATTGGTTGAGAAATGAATGAGAAGAAGCATTTTTTGTGATTTTATTTGTGATTTTGAATAAATTTACATAAATTTGCATAATTTATTAATTTTAAATTTGCATAATTGATTAATTTCAAAATGTTGTGTAGAAGTCTTGAAGCCCCCACCTAGCCCTATCAGATCAAACAAACAGAATGAAAATCGATCAAGAAATGTGGGAGAAGAAGCAATTTTGTTATTTTTGGAATAAATTTGCATAAATTACCATAATTAATTAATGGAGTATAATTTCAAAATTCTGTGTAGAAGTTTAATGTGCATAACTCAGCCCTACAGTGTGGTGAGTGTTCTTCTCAGAGGCCGTTAAGGCGTAATACCACTGTCTGTGTATGGGGAAAGTAGGAAAATGTCAGTTATGATAAAGATTTCCCCCAAAACACAGACAGCTGTTCCTCTGTCTACCTTAAAATATATTCTTAGATTGTACTTTCCCATGTTCTGGGCTGGTTTTCAGGTGCCAGGCATGTTTGTTTTATTGGCAGTTTTGTGAAAGTCGTCGGCAGCGATAGTCACTAGATCGGGCGGCCTAATTTCCGGGGCGGCTTTATTGGATATTGTCGCCCCCGAAACCATGATTTTTCAGAATTTCCAGGGAGCTTTTCTTCCTTTCGGGGGCGAAATCGCCCCCCGCCCCCGTGTATTTTTTTCCCTGGCACACATCGCACGCGCCGCGCCGTATGCGCACGGCATATATAGAGTTTTCACAGGTGGTCGAATCATGGCAAGGGGTGGTCAAATTTTGGCATTGGGGGTGGTCGAATCATGGCAAGCCAAGGGGCGGTTGAATCATGGCAATAAAAGTGACGATAACGGATTATTTTGAATAAATAAATGATACTTTTATTAGTTCATAAACACATGACATAAAGCAGGGTTCGAAATTAACGGTAGCCCGCTAGCCAATGGCTAGCAAAAATCATGGCGGACTAGCCAAAATCTATATTTAGTAGTCCGTGTGGCTAGCTAAAATATAACTTAAGTGTCGCACCGAATGTTGCATGATTTTATGTAACAATGAATGAACTCAAAATCTTGATGTTTATTCGAACAAAATACAAACAAAATAACAAACTCCTGGCCCGAAATCTGTACCTCGGCGCGGCCCCGCTAACAAGCCACTATCAGATTCACCATGGATCCTACTACTAGAGAGGATCCATGGATTCACTAATCATTGCCGCCGGATTTATGTACTGAAGTCAAACTAGTTGGGAGTTTACGTACGTGGCCGTGTACAAAGCTAACACGATTTTCGCCGCAGAGGGCGTTGTCCAGAAACTCACTCGAGCTAGCTAGTTCCGATCTATCGCTGGATATTTTCGGAGCGGTGTCGCTACAGTGTGGGATAGGCGCATATAGGCCGATGTATGAGAGGAAATTTATTTTAAAACAGATTGTGCTCCGTGTTTTCATGAGTCAGGCAATCCAATGATAGTGATAAGTACGTTTTAAAAATCATTTTTTTACTTCATGTATAATGTTAGTCCCCTGATAGTCCCACGTATGCAGTATCTATGTTTTGACGGAGTATGTCATGTCTGTGGTCCACACTGTCACACTGGCGGCAAGTCGGATGTCGTGACTAGGTAGTCGCGACTCCGACTTTCAGTGACTTGGTTGGGCAACTGCAACAGACACGCAAACTATCAATATTGTTGAAAACAATGTTACTACTTTGAAAAAATATAATATAATCTAATTTTCCTTTATTTTATTAATTCTAAAAACTGAATGAAAGAGGGTGGACCTCGAATGGAAACAGACACAAACAAGACACACAAATGAGTTGAAATACACAAAATGAAGGTGAAATAAAACGCATTACTCAAGATCCAAATCTTCTTTCCGTCTTCTTCCTCGCTACCTCCCCCTTTTATTCGGCTTTCTTCTTCCCGCTCCCCCTTCTCTCCTCGCGCGCCCCTCCTCTCTCTTCTGCCTCCCCTGCTCCTGCATTTCTTCGCATTTTTTGCTTGCGCGCCTTCCGCCTTCTCCTTCTCTCTTTTCTTCTTCTTGCTTCTTTATTCTTCCCTCCCTCCTCTTCTCCTCTTCTTCTTTTTCTTTGTTTCTTCTGCTCCGCCTCTCTTGCTTTCGCATATTTTTCTTTCTTCCCCTTCCGCGCTCCCATCGCTCTTCTTCTTGCCCCTTCATCCCCTCGTCTTCCTTCTCTTCCTCCTCGCCCTCCTCTTCTTCTCGCTCCTCGCTCTGGCCTCCTGCCTCTTTCCTTTTCCTTCCGCTTCCCCTCGCTCTCTTTTGCTTTTTCTCTCTTCTTGCTCCTCGCTCACTTTTATTTTCTTCCCCTTCCCCTCCTCCTCCTCTCTTCTTGCCCTCTTCTTTTCGTCTTCTTCGTCCTACTCGTTCTTTGCCTTTTCGTCGCTTGCCGCGGTTCCCCTGCCTCGCTATCCCTCGCTCTTCGTTTCCCTTCTTCCTGCATCTTCTTTTCTTCTTCCTCCTCCTCGATTCGCCCTCCTTTCCTTTGCATTTTTTTTTCTTTTCTTCGGCCCTCGCCCTCGCCTCCGCTTCTTCTTGCCCGCTTCTCCGCCTCTTCTCCTTACCTTTCTTCTTCCCCTTCCTCTCCTCTCTTCTCCTCCTCCTTTCTTTTCTTGCCGCTCCCCCTTCCTCTTCTTCTCGCCCTTCTTCCCTTCTTCTCCTTCCCCTTCTTGCGGGCTCTTCTTTCCCTTCGCTCCTCTTCCTCGCTCTTGCTTCTTCTTCTTGCTTGCCTCTCCTCCTCCTCCTCATTTCGCTTTGCTTGCTAAAAACAAATCTTTTCTTTTCTTTTCTCCGTCTTTTCCTTACTTTTTCTTTTTCAATTTCTCTGCTTCTTGCCTCACTTGCGTCTTTCTTTTCTTTCTTCCTTCTCTCCTGCTCCTCCCGCCTTCTCTATCAAACTGACCAGAAGCACCGGCGTAAATTGCCCAGAGCTCATCATTTGATGAAAGAACCAACGAGCAGAACCCGTGCCCCATGGACGGCGGGTGGGAAGGGGGTAGGCGCCTGTGGCCAATGCGGCTATTGGGGCCAGTTGATGTAGCATCGTAGGCATAATTTACTTAGCGCCCTTATCGGAAATAAACATTGTACTCGAACACCAGGCCGGACTAGGCAATTTTTGGGGTGGCTACGCCAGAATTAATTCGCCGCCAAAGTGATTGATTTATTCACTACGGGATAGCGCCGTGAACGAGCAAATAGGCGCTACCACCGCGCTTGAAATTATGAAGAACCACTACAGGCCTATACATCTGTATGGTATCTTTTTTTATTGCACTTGCATTGCTTCGCAGAAATTTTCCGGCGGCCAAAATTGCTTAGCTAGGCTTGTTAAACTACGGTAAGCTGAGACGAACTCACCTAATTAACGGAATTTAACTATGGGTCAGTCGCTGGACTTTTCAGACTGTTTATTTTCACCAGGCAGGGTCTGCTGTATGGAAGGCGTGTAGGAACAAGTAGCCTAAAAGGAGGAGCCGGTGAAGCATAGTAGCGGCTTTTGGCGGACAAACCATCGGAAACATCCGCGGCAGGTACATTTCGTAAATCAGGGTAAAATCAATCCAACCTATGGGGTCAGTTGTTGGACTGTTCAGACTGTTCGATTTAACATAAGAAGCCCGGATTTCTGGTAGAAAACGTGAGCAAAAGGTATTTACTGATTCTAGCAGCATTTTGGCTGATTGGCAGGATAACTTGCGGGCCTCCTCCCAATGAAATCGGCTCAAGCAGGTTTTATTCCAAGGAAAGCAATGTATTAATGGTGACGAATGGAGCCACAAAAGCATCAGGTCTTGGCTTGAAGCACAATCTTTGTTCCCATATTATCAGCTAGAAATCATCGAAATGGGCGATTGCTAATTTGACGCATACTTACGGCTTTTGGGCGGGAACTCCGGCCGGCCTGTGACGCCGCAGAAATGCATTTTCCTGTGATCTAGGGGTGGAACCCTTCAACTATGTGCAGTTGTGGAAGCGGCTTTTCACTGAACCTAAAGCCCCCGGGCTGCCGGCTATCTGGTCTTTATTTGTTCGGGGCATTCAGAACAATGTCAGGATTACATTGGCCTTTAAAAAAAACCTTCGGGATCGATTTTATACCAGTCACCCTGCGGTGCATCCGACCTTGGTCTATAGTAAGGCGCCAAGGCATATACGACCAAAACAATTTTTTATCGGCCTCCTCGTGTAGAATCAAATGAAACATGAAAACCTCTATTGAGAAAGGCCGCTGCATTCGGCTGGCAAGACGAATAGACGCTTCACACTTTCTTGTTGGACACTGTAAAAAAAAAAAAAAAAAAAAAAAGAAGGGCATGATAATCGAGAAGTAAGTTACCTCTGCCAAAAATAAATGACATGTCGCAATGGCGAAATTGTCCGAAATCGTATTTTAATTCATATAACCTAGCTTGGCATTGCCGCTTACCTTTACGGACGGTCAGTATTGGGCTGACACTTTGTCGTAACTTCTTAAAATGCAATGAAACACATTATGGTGGGTTGTTTATGAATATGCTTGAGCAACGTGGCCACCCCTGTTTTAAACACGATGCATGAGCGTTCTAATCAGTATATTTTATACATTTAAATAAAAGCAAATCTCAAGTAAATCAAAAAATATTTGTATATTTCCTAATTCCGCTGGCTTATTCGAAAGTGTTTATTTGTAGAGCCTTCTTTAATCTTGGTAATGGTGGGTGTGTGTCTGTGAACATCGGCCGACGACACCCTTAATCAATACAAGGATTTTTTTGCTTATCGCAAGGTTAAAGTTCCTAAGGGTTCAATATGTACAGCTATAATTAGTTCAAAACCCAGCCTGGTCCTTAGTTTTCCTCAGGCGATTAAAAACACCCCGAACATTCCTCCCCCTCCATTGAAAAGGTACGAAAAATCACTGTTTTATCTTAGATTGTATTAGCTAATAAAGGAAGGCATCGTTGGACCGAGTATTGGGAAAATATAATATAATAGTCTTTCACTGTTGATAGAGGCTTTAAGAATGTCCTGAAGCATTGGGCTTTTATGGAAATATCCGCGCACATTGAGTATTGCAACAATAATAAAATAAAATGCGGCAGAAGGCTTTTAAAAACAAACATATTTGGCCAGGTTACTGCTCGTGCATGTATTGAGTTACCGCGACAATGCATAAGTGTTGAAAGGATTAGAAAAGTTGATCGATTAACGCGCTTAATCGCGGGGAAATTTAGGCAAATGCTGCGATTGCGAACGTGTAAGCAAGAGCAAATAAGTCAAATCAGAAGCAGCTGGAGCTTTTAAGTAATAGCACATGCACGCTCCTTGGGGCTGATCGAGTTTTGATATGAATTCTAGTGTCAGGAATCGCATTCACGTATTTTTTAAAAGAATTTCCCAAGAAGAGAATCTAACATCTATCGCCAAGGTGTGGGCATATAGCCAGTTACAATTCGACTATTACGCTTTCCGATGAGGTCTTTCGGCAGCAGAACCTAGATACCGATGGCGTGGCCCCAACATCGTTCATATTCAGCTGAGGCTCATGTAACCAGCTGATCCAGGAACGTTGACAAGAATATAGTGGCTTATATCAATCTTAGCATGGTATTATCAGGGCATAATATACCAGTAATTAGCAGCTTAGAGTATGAGTTAGACTCTTTCACCTAAATTTATGTGAGGGGCATAATGAGAGGACAATTATTCTTTTTACCCTTTTTTAATTTGCTTTCCTTTTGTGGGACTCCCACAATATATTTGTAGATTTTCTTAAAGGCAAAGGCAGCTATTTTAAGTACTCCTGTGCAAAAGTGAAGAGAAAAAAACATAGATTATTTACGATTGTTCAATTTAATAGTAGCGAATGTGGCACAAATGACTCTTTAGCGTGCAAAGAGTTAATACATTAGTAATAAATGATGGGGGCAGGAAAGTAAGGTTTAGCATATAACCCAAGTAGACTAGACTATTAGAATATGGCTAGGGCTGGTGGGTATGAGTAGTTTTTATAGGGCAGGTAACAGTATAGGAATCGACTATACAGTGGTATCAAAAAAAAGTAACACTTCGAAAAAAAATTATTACACAAAGCATTTATGATGCTTGAGATATTTTTTAGCATGACTATTACCTTGACTAAGCACTATGAACACTGCTAGTATGAAAGTATTTCACGCACTAGTGAGCACAACCGCACTTTGTCAATCGCGCAAAAATGGCATTTGGGCGCACAGAATTGTGTTGATTATATTACAGCTGCAATGTTTAGTGCCTCACAGACTGTGCTGGGCAGAGATTCACACTGATGGGCATAAGTATTAGAATTTTGCAGCATGGCTGCAGCCAGAAGAGCTCATATTAATGTCTCGTGGCAAAAGACAAAAAAAAAAAAATGAAAGGCAACTATTCAGATACACGCCCCTATAAAAGAAGAAAATTAGGCATTTTTTGTCAATCACGTCGCAAACATAACATTTCTTCTTTTAGTGGAGTGCTATCTAATCCTGCTCATTGTGTCTTTATGTCAGCACAAGTGATACGTTAGCGCTTCTTTGACATGGCTGAAATTCAGTGGCTTGTGGCACATACAGTTGAAATCTGCTGCACATGTGGCTCAAACGGGCATTACAACATTGACTATAAGGACAAATTCTGATGACGGCAAATGCAGTTGGCCTGATTGGAGCAAAAAGTGGGGGCTGTGCTAGCTCATGTGCGAAATACTTCAATAGCCAATAAGTCATCCAGGTAGCTTAGTCGGCCCAGGTAGAAAAAAATATTCATATGCAAAATATAACTCAAAATCATGAATCCGTTTAACATTAATTTCAATGCCGGGCTTTACCTAGGCTTCCGCTGGCGGCACCAACGCGCAACCCACGTTTCGGGCCACCGTGGAGCAAAACGGATAAGCGGAAACCACCGATAGAACGGGCTGGGGCAAACGTGACAGTTCGGCGCATTTGCCGTAAGATGCCGGGCCAGATTCTTTAACTGTCCAAAAAATTTGGCCACGGTATAGTCAGCGGTGGGCCGATGGGAAACACTGATAGGCCCGTATAAAAGGCGAGGTAAACGCAAAGATAGTGACAGTACTAATAAGCGTGAAAGCAATAGCTTGGAGGCGTCGCGTATGGACTGGAAGCAAGTGTAGTTCCGGCGCATTAGCATCCTTCACAGTTTGTCACTTCGCGTCCGGCCGTGTGTGCACGCGTTGCGGCCGAATCCAAACTGTATGGTCCCATTTTGTCGGCGTTGAGTTACGGTAGCGTCAGCAAGAAGTGAGCGTTTGGGGGCCTGAAAGAATACGAGCGCGTTGGCGATTAATACGGTCTGATACGGCGAAGCGGTCTGGAGAAAGAGCTACACGGATCCCGCTGAAACTCGAAATACAGGACGCTGACAGAAGATTTGGCAGGAGGTGCCAATTTCAATTATATGGGGCAGAGTTATAGTTTTGTGTAGCAGTATGGGCCAAGAATGGACAATCTGGAGAAAAAGTTTGGTACTAGAAATTTTCTCAAAATTGTGGAATGTATCAGCAGCTTCTCATCTCAATTGTTTCATCGAATTACTTTTGTAATGCCAAGAGTTACCGAAAATCTTTTGGGGCCGGCAGTCGGCTCAAAATCGCGTTTGTCGGGGGCCACTTTTGAACTTAATGTCCCAAAATCAGCCCATTACCATTGAAACAAAATGTGTAGAATCATAAAAAAAAAATCAAAAGGCAATTTAGCCTGACACGTAAAGTTAGAAAAACATACAAATGAACTGAACTCACATAAAGCATTCCACTCTTATAAAAATATACTAATGTTTCTTGAGTTTGAAAGGCAACCTCAACAACCAAGCCTGTTGTAGGGCCACGCTAAGCCTTGACATGAACATGAAGCAAG